>ML287635.1:44355-79575 GCA_005239495.1 Nicotiana undulata | reverse complement strand
ACGTTAGTGCTCGGCAAATATGGCCCGGGTGCTAGTCATGATCCTCCAGTTTGGGTCGTGACATCTTCTCAGAATCCGCGCACAAAGGAGCGAAGCCAGATACCACCCGTTCTGAATTAACCAAGAGGTTATAGTCCAAGGGGATGACAATGTTCCGATTAGACCCCTCAGTTCTTATCTCTGCTCGGGTGAACCTCTCTTCAAAGGCCTGCACCTCCTCGGGGTCGATGTCGGAGCCTGACCCATCGTCTTCTATGAGGACGATTTTATCTCTCCCATCTGCAGATGACGATCCAACCTCCATCATTCGTGCACGTTCCTCCCCCGTAGCGGCCCCTTCAACCTCCGACTACCTATCCTCCGCCTCGACCTCCGGCGCGGGATTATCCTCGATTATCAGTGGATGCGCTGACTCTGCATCCAATATAACTGGTCCCTCAGGCGCGACATCGGCCGTGGTGACCCTACCAGTCTCTAGCCTCCACCTTTTTAATGGAGTCGCCTCCTCCTCGCCGTGAGAAGATTTGTCAATCAGGTGCATAACGGGCCGTGCCGAGGCCTCCGCCGACATATCAGCCACATGTGGGATGGAGTCACCCAATGACAGGGTTTGAGAATGATCACTCCTTATAGATTCCGCCGTACGAACTGCATCCCAGCCGAGGCAATCGCCTGACGGAACACAGGTACGGGAGCCTTTGCCTTTTTGGAAGCCCGTCGACCTGACACAAAGAGGAAGCCATGTCAATAAACATTAACTAATAGCAATAGGCTATAATAGGGGCAAAACGATTACAAGGCCGAAATTCAATTTACCGGTTGAAGGCTTGGGCCCAAACCTCTTGTTGAAGGACGCCCAATCACGAATCCCCACAGTGTGAGGCAGGTCGCCTCTTAGCTAACAATAAAAAGAAACGAATGAGTCAAAAACACGAAGAAAGGTAAAAAAACGCACTTCACATGGTAAAAGATACTTACGATAAAAGTTCCACTGCTCAGGAACTCGCTTGGGTTTGCCACCACGGCTCGGTCCTGGTAAAGAAATAGCTGAACCAGAACTAGCAGTTTGCTTTGTCATCCATACCAGCCACCAGCCCTTTAGTTCCGCGATGGAGAAGATGAATCATCGTGCCCCTATAAAAGCTCGACGAGAAAAGGTACAGCAGGTGATGGATAGAGACCTCGCAGCCGGCCAATTCCGCGAACTTCGTCAACATAAGAAACATTTTGTAAACATTCCGGGTAGGCATAGAATGCGCAATACCCGACCGATGGACCTATATCACGTCGTCCCCCGCCGGAACGATGTTGGTATGGGCGGGTATGTGGAATTTAGACCGAAAGGCGGAGATTTTCTTCGACCTCATCTCAGACAATACCAGCTCGGGGTCGGGGATAAGATCTTTTGAGAAGTCATTCCTAAACATCGGATTATGTGTAACGACCTCCTCCACGGCGGGGAAGCTCTCTTGTCTCCCACAACCACGGGTCCTCTGCCACCGGAGGGCATAGCCACCGATAATGAGGTAACATCAGAGACTATCTCATAGTTGGGAGTCGAATTAGTCATTTTCCGATGGTACGTATGCGGTGGAGCCGGAAAAGAGAAGGTGTTGATGGTGGAAGAATTAGGAAGCAAGAAATGAAGAAAAAGAAAAAGAAAAAGAAACAAAGTGCAGAGATAAAGTTAGGAAATGCGAAAGTATCACTTGGAAATTTCCTGCCTCTATTTATAAGAAATCATGGCGCCCGAATCTGGGCAAATAACCATCAGTGGCCCAAGAAATGAAGCGGCGGATGCCCGAGAAACGATAATGTGCGTTGGGAAGACGCGCAATGATGAGGCACGTGGCCATGATGTCATCCTCCACCTGCCTCACTGACCACGACCCTTGGAAATACATGTCACCATTTCAACGGTGACCTATTCTACTCGGCCATCATGCCGGAATTTATCCTGAACGGCTGCAGATGAAGTCCGCTCACCGAGGTCGGCCAAAAAGACGACCTCAGTAAGCGGAGGGATGATAAGTTGGTATTTTACCAACTTATCTCCTCTTAATACTTAATATTTTGTGTAATCTTATTGAGAAACTAAGACATTTATTGATGTTTATTGGTAAATTCCAGGTGTCAAGTGATTTAAAGTTGATTGTGAAGAAATCGTGCAAAAACAAGTCAAAAAGGAACAAAAATTGGAAAATAGATGTCTGCCCAGTTTTACTCTGTGCGATCGCAAGTGTATGTATGTGATCGTATAGTTCCAGGTCAGAGATGCAGTGCAAACGCATTGTAGGCAGTGCAAACGCATAGAGAAAGAGAGCATGGTCAGCGTGTGGTCAAAGATATTGTGCGAACGCACAGCTTGGTGTGCGATCGCATACTTTTGGGGAAGTGACTTAGTGCGATCGCAGGTGTAGCTATGCGAACGCACAGTGTATTTTCTGGGCAAGTGCTGGGCAATTTTGTAATTTCACCCTATCTTCCCCAAACCATTTTTATACTCGACTTAGCAGATCTTTTGGGATATCTTTGGCATTGTAAACATATTTTTGAGTAGAGAAGAACAAGTCTTGAAGCTAGGGTTTGCACACACACTTGGGATTTGAAGATTTCAATCTTGTGGTTAAGGATTTCTTACCTATTTATGTTTGTTTCTTCATTTCCTTGCTTTGTATTGAATATTTAAGTGTGTAGTATTTATTTCCAACACTTGAATCTTGTTTATGGAACTTTACATATTTAAAGTGTGGATTAAATACCTTGTTGTGCTTATGTATTGAATGATTTTATTATATTTATGAAGTGAGTTATTGTTTCTTTAATTATTCTTGTTCTTTAATGTTTCAAAAGGGATTAGATAACCCTAGGACTCGCCCATTAACTCCGAATTGGAAAAGATAATTTGGGATTGGGAAAGATTAATTAACAAGAACTTGAGGCTTTAACCCTCATTTTATAGATTCTACCTAGGGATAGGATTGAACTACTTGTAGCCATATCCGGAAGTGCTTAATCTCTTAATTGGGTTAGGAATAATTCAATTAGGAAGTCTTGTTAGTCTTTGGAAAAAGCTAATTAAGAATTATTATCCGTGGCTAATTAACATAAACTCGCTCATATTTGTAAAATCGTGAAATACATTGGATCGTTACTTGACTGTAATACCCGATGCATTCATTCTTGTTGCCATTGATCATTTTACTTGCTTTCTAGGTTAGTTTGTATTTTCGCATTTAGTTATAAACAACTTTCAAAACCAAAATCTATTTGTTTGGCATTGCGCGATAAATGATAATTCTCTTGCATTCCTAATCGCCTCCATATTGTTCTCTGTGGGTTTCGACCCCAACCTTGTTGGGTTACTATATTTGACATCGATCGCTTACACTATTTTAAGGTGTAATTTGAGCGTATCAAGGGACTAACTGTATGAGTCAAAATACGACTAGGTTCAGCGAATGCAAATGAACGAGTTATATCCGAGGTCGAGCAAGGTCCAAATATCGAGGATTAGTTATGCGAAAGATCGAGGCTGTGGTCGAGAAGAGAAGAGCATAGTAAGGGTTGCGATAGTCTTAGAAAGATAAAAAGAAATATTCTATTGAATATTTCCCTTATTGTACTTTTTAGGGTTTCCTAGGAGTATCCCTTATAAATAGTAAGAGATAGGGAACAAAAAGGGGATTTTCACTTTTCTGATAAGAGCATTTTTGTAAGAAGTTGACTATCGAGAATATATATAAAAGCTTGTCTTGTCGCTCCTGTTCGATTTCATTGTTCGTTCTACTTTTTCACTCACAAGATCCAAGAACACTGTGTCCTTCTTCATAGTTTATTGTCACACGTTACTGTCAGACGAAGGAATCATCCACCTCATTCAACATTTGGATGATAAATTCCTTCTAATTACATTTATTGCCATTTGTCATATTTATTTCATGTCTTTATCCTCATATTCATTGACAATCATTGAGCATTTATTTGATATTCATTAATCTGAGATACAATCCCATATCACAGATATATTCTAGTTTTAGATCTAGAATTTATTACGCTTAACTAGGATTTTCCCATTATCACAATACTTAATTACTCCCTCCGGTCCAAAATAAGTGATTTTTTGGCATTTTTTTGTGGTCCAAAATAAGTGTTTTTTTTCCAGATTTCAAGAATGAATGAATTATTTTTTTTCTACATTGTCCTTGGAGTAAATAGTGTTGAAATATGTGTTAGGAGTGTTTATGTGAAATAATAAAGGTTAATATGGTCAATTTTATAGCTAATTAATGTTAAAAGGTGGATTTCTTAATCTGTGTGAAATCATCTAAAAAATCACTTATTTTGAACCGGAGGGAGTAGTTTAACAAGAAGCTTAACACTTTTTGGTCAAACAATTTTATAATTAGAAGTTGAGAAAATATCTTTTTTTGTTTATATTACATGACGATAATACATTTAGCCCTTGTTTGGATGGTCGTTTCACATCGTTTCATAATATATCGTATCGTATTGTATTGTATTGTATTGTATTGTATTGTACTGTATCGTTTGATGAATACAATGTTTGGATAGATTGTATCGTTTGCCGTTGTTTCATGATATCATGCACCAACAATATGAAAAATAAATTTTGCCATATTATAAAGAAAAAATATGATACGAAATAAATTTAATATATAAAAAAGGTAGAGTAAATGATAAAATAAAATTATTTAATAATAGTGAAAAGTGAGATGAGATAAACAGACAAGATAACGACACAACCACACCAAATAGGTCGTTACATAAAATGACACATTTTGTCGTTACGTAACGACGAATTTAACGATACGATACAATAAAATTTAAGTAACAATCAAAACAAACATCATATTTAAAGCGACAATAGGATACAATACAAAGGGTAACAACAACCATCCAAACAAGCTATTAGTTAATGGATTATTCGCACGGTATGACCGTTTCTAATGTCACGTTTAGCTTTTGTATCCCATTAGTCCAGTGAGGTAATTTTCTTTTTTGTTTAATTGTAATCGAATTAATTTTATTTTCTGATGAATTCATCCCATTAAAGCCAACAGAGGACAAAAAGAGACATTTGCGGCCAAATGCCATTTTAGTAATAGGAAATGAAAATATTGTTTGACATGAAAACCTCCATTAGTGGTTTTTTTTATGATGTCACTCAATTTGACTAATGGCGGATGACTTAACTCTGCTTAATTCGGCATAATAGGTGGGGGGACTAAAAAGAGTTATCATTTCATCTCCATCTGTGTTCCCGGCGACCTCGTCGGAATCTCTTCTCCGGCGATACTTAGTTGTAAGTTCTTTCTCTATTCGCTTCTCTGTTTCTTACGTGACAGTAACCCTAATCCCTTTCCCCGTAATTTTAATCCAGAATTCGAATTGCGACGTGGCTTGCTATGTTCCTTTATTTTACATAGTTTTTCTTCTTCTTTTTAAAAAAAAAAGCAAATTTACGAAGCTAATTATACTTTTAAGTTTTGATAGAAATTGTGCTTGAAGTTGTGATGTTGCAATAATCTGCTTTTGAGTGTTAATCATTAATTTTTTCAACGTTTTGAGGCTAGCGAAGTAAATATTTATTACTTAAATTGTTGGTTTTTATTTATTGGGACGGGAGTCAGTAAAGTTGAATCCTTTCCCAATCCATTAATTGTTCGACCTTTCGAGGAATAAAGATAACATTTTTAATTACTCAATTGTTGTTTTTCATTTATTGGGATGAAAGTATAACAATTTGATTGTTTCTCCCCATGATCTTACTATCCGGACCTTAATTTTCGTTCTCTAAGCATTTTAAATCAATTAATTTTGAATATAAATCCTAAAGCAAAATAACCTATCCAAATAGGCTCCAGTTTTAGTGGCAGAACTTGATAATTGAAGATTTTTTATGTGGAGAGTAGTGGAATAGGCTGTTGTGAATGAGTAATGAGGTGGTGTACCCTTTTTTTTTTGTGGTGCAGCATTTTTCCATGGCACACTAGTGAAGAGCTAACAGTCGCGACAATATTTACTAGCCAGTTCCGCTTCTGTTATAATAACTACATCATGTATACTTATCAAATGATGATATTAATTATAATCAATACTAATTATATAATCTCATCATTTGTGAAAAACTTCTGAAAAGAGAGTTTCACTAGATGATGCATACTCTGTTAATGGACTTCAGACACAACTTTTTGCAGGTGGCCATCCTGCATAGTTACTTTTTGTTCCTTTTGTATCTATACATATTAATACTATGTTGCTACTAAAATAATGTCTTTCTTTTTAAATGTATATGTGCGAGTGTTAATTTTGCTTTTGGAGCTATATACACTAAGTTTGAGACTAACTTAGCTGATGTATTAGTATTTTTCTAGACTATTTAATCCTTCAGAGGGCTAAATCCCTTTCTGTTCATGAATTGATGTCCTTATGCTGCAGTGCTGTTGATACAATAGAGAGAGTGATTTATTGAGGTGATTGCCCTTCATGGATTGTAACTGCTTTGATCCACAATGGCCTGCTGATGAGTTGTTAATGAAGTATCAGTACATTTCCGATTTTTTCATCGCAGTTGCTTATTTCTCTATCCCAATCGAGTTGGTATACTTTGTCCAGAAATCGGCAGTTTTTCCATATAGATGGGTACTCGTGCAGTTTGGTGCTTTCATAGTTCTTTGTGGAGCAACACATCTTATCAACTTATGGACATCTACCGCCCATACAAGGACTTTGGCAATAGTGATGACTACTGCAAAGGTCTTCACTGCTGTGGTATCATGTGCAACGGCTCTCATGCTTGTGCACATCATTCCGGATCTATTAAGTGTCAAAACTAGGGAGCTATTCTTGAAAAACAAAGCGGCAGAGCTTGATCGTGAAATGGGTCTTATTCGGACACAGGAGGAGACGGGTAGGTATGTTAGAATGCTAACACATGAAATCAGAAGTACTCTGGATAGACATACTATTTTGAAGACTACACTTGTTGAGCTTGGAAGAGCATTGGCACTGGAAGAGTGTGCATTGTGGATGCCAACTCGTACTGGACTGGAGCTTCAACTTTCTTACACTCTACGTCATCAAAATCCAGTTGGATTTACAGTACCTATACAACTTCCTGTAATTAATCAAGTTTTCAGTACAAATCGTGCTGTTAAAATATCACCAAATTCTCCCGTCGCAAGGCTTCGACCTGCTGGGAAGTACATGCCAGGTGAGGTGGTAGCTGTCAGGGTCCCCCTTCTGCATCTCTCAAACTTTCAGATTAATGATTGGCCTGAACTTTCTACGAAGCGCTATGCTTTGATGGTTTTGATGCTTCCTTCAGATAGTGCAAGACAATGGCATGTCCATGAATTGGAGCTTGTTGAAGTGGTAGCCGATCAGGTTTGAATTTCTTTTTATATGTGATGTAATATCTTATAGCTCCCCTTTTGACCACAATGATGTTCAATGCTAGAGTTTAATGAAGATATTAGATATTACATAATCATTATAAGAACAGCTACAGAACCAATCTTAATGAGATAATTGATTGATGCAGTTTCATCTGCCCTGATTATCTACATAAAAATTATTCCTTTTGATCACATCCTTTGATGAATGCTTGGACTGAATTTTAATCTGGTAAATAGTTAATTATTCCATGCCCCTTTTGAAATAGACGGTGCCAATGAAGCCGGACTTCAAAATCTGAATAATCCAATGGCTGATGGAATGCAACAAGAAATAACTGCTAAATTGTGATGCTGTGATTTTCTGATTCTTGCTTTCCTTGATTGCTTTTTGCTGGATAGCTGCCTGTGATGTGTGGGTTGTTTACATAATTGTCTTTTAAGTCATTACAACTTTTGTCCGCAGGGAGAGAAAGGCTGGAGAGAGATATGAACGATTGTTATATTAATAAATTCAAATGGGGTCTATTCAGTTGGTCATAGCAGATTTTGTTTTGGAAGGACTGCAACTCTCTTTCGCTTTTGGTTCCTCCATTACTATAAAAGGCGAAAGCAAACAAAAGCACTGACCTATTAGGCCTTTAAGCGAAAAGAGTAAATAAGTGAGGATAATAACCATAAACATAAAACAATTATATGACTAAAGAATTGAAAAAATTCAATTAAGTGAAATATTTCTTATTTAGTGTCGCCCTCTTCAAGACACAATTTATTGGTGATGAGATTCACACTGTAGCCCCTTCGTGCATGTACACTGAAGTGTGATGTAAGCAAGAAAGCACTCTGTTTTGCACCTAGCTCTTGAAGATACATTCGACAAAACTGGCTTCCACGACTTTTTGCTTTATTAGATTTGGCTCGATGTTGGATGTAGGATCTATGGTATAAACAAACTAGGACTTATTTTTGATTTGATATCATACTCATTCTGTAGACTAATAGCCCGTTTGGCCAAGCTGCAAAAATCAACTTATTTTGGTATGTGCTTTTCCGCAAAAGTCCTTTTCTCAAAAGTACTTTTGGTTAGAAGCAGTTTGTGTTTGGCTAATTAATTTGAAAAGCACTTGTGAGCAGCAATTTGTGTTTGACCAAGCTTTTAAAAACTGCTTCTAAGTGTATTTTTCTTAAAAGTGCTTTTCAAAAAAGTGCTTTTGAGAGAAGCTACTTTTCTCTGCGTCTGCTTATCCTCGAAAAAACTTCTTTTGAAAAAAAGAAATTTTTTGAAAAAGAAGAGAAGTGCTTCTAGGATTGAAGAAGCTTGGCCAAACAGGCTATAAATCTCTAGCATAAGTAGTATTTTCTATACTCGTGAAGAAGTTAAAAGAATTTTTTTTTGGGGGGGGGGGGGGGTGTAAATATGTGAGTAAAAGATAAGACAAGATTATACGCTTTTTGACGAAGGAGTTTTTTCTGAAGGACTAGTCCTCCATTCTTCAATTTGTGTCTTGGCAACCCCCCTTTCTCCTATTAATTAAAGAAGATAATTAAAACAGAAACTAAGTATAGGAAATTGGAATCTTAACATGTTAGCTATGAATTTTCTTGATATAACAGAAATTTGTGAAGTGATTGTAGTATCCTTGTTAAAGTGGATAAGTTCAACTTCTAGTAGACTATGATTAATCAATCAACTAGGGCTCATTTGAAGCAGCTCTCCTCGTGGGACTTGAATCCACAATTGCCTGATTAGAAGTCAGGCGCATTAGGCCATGGACGGTCTTGCATAAGGATGAGGCTGCCTTTTGTGGGTTTCAATGCACCTCAGTCAATTATTAAACCCCCTCCCTTTGAACATTGCCCTGCGGCTTTGGGACGTGAAGTTTAATATTATGATCCTTCTTTTCCTTTGCCTTCTAATTTGAATTTTAGCACATCAAGAAACTATGTTGGTTTTATAGATTTCAAGGCATGTAGAAATGCATGTTAGCCAAGAGGAAAAGAGACCAAAACTATGGTTTCTTTGTACGTTTGGAGCACTATGTTTGTGTATTTAAGAAAACTAATTTAATTTGATAAATCTGTATGATCATTATTGTGGAAAATGATGATCATACTTCACCATATTCTAAGCAAATTTGTTATGTTGCTTTTAGGGATGTGATTTTTATAATATCATCCCATTTTAGGGATCAAGTTTATTGAGATTTTTATCAAAATTTGTGTTGGAATAAAATTTTCTTTTAAGGAGACTATTGTTTGGTATCAGAAATCTTTCACTAGTCTCACGTAATTTTTGGCTCTGCGCATGCTGAACTTGATTAGCTGAGTCGTAAGCCGCAAGCTTAGTGCTAAACTGGACGTATTAAATATTCATACTGCCACTTATGAACTAAGCTCCCATCTTAATACTTTTTACTGTTTGTCTTCCACATTCTTGAAGAGTTATTGTCCCTTCATCCCAATTGGTTTGGTATTCTTTTCATTTTTATCTGTCCTGTAAAGATTGACATCTTTATATACTAGGAACAGTTTAATTTTCATGTTCTCATTTTGCCAGTGACTTGATCTAGGCTCCACTAGCTATAAAAACTTAAATAGTTTGGTTCAATGGACACCTTGGTATTTTATGCATGTGTATTAGAAGCCTCTCTTTCTTCCTTAAACTAGTCAAGCACCATAAAACAACCTGGGCGAAAGGGGTACTTTTTGCACAGACTTGTGTTATTACGTTTCTCTTTGATCCTTGGATATTTCCTGGATAAATGGTAGAAATGACATTTTATGTAGAACCCCTCCTCTGACAACACTTTTTCTATTGGAGATCAAGGGATCTCTTCTCTTCTTATGCTGGATGTTATTGGCACAAAGGGAAGCATCTATCCATTTCACATGGTCTGCTTGCAACTAATTTGCACCCCTGGATTTTTCTGTTAAAGGGTGAAAACGGAGTGTGACTGGATGAAGTGACTTTTTTCTATCTTTTGTCAATTCAGGTAGCTGTTGCTCTCTCACATGCTGCCATCTTGGAGGAATCAATGAGGGCTAGGGATCTTCTTATGGAGCAGAATGTGGCTCTTGATCTGGCAAGAAGAGAAGCAGAAATGGCTGTTCGTGCGCGTAATGATTTCCTAGCAGTTATGAATCATGAAATGAGAACTCCTATGCATGCAATAATTGCACTTTCATCTTTGCTACAAGAAACTGAGCTGACACCGGAGCAGCGTCTGATGGTGGAAACAATCCTTAAGAGCAGCAACCTTTTAGCAACACTCATCAATGATGTCTTGGATCTTTCAAGGCTTGAGGATGGAAGCCTTCAACTTGACGTTGGGACTTTCAATCTTCATGTTCTCTTCAGAGAGGTAAGCCTGATATTGCTGTTTACTTGCATGCTCTAGATAATTTGAGAAAAAGAACAAATGAAAAGATGTTTTAGATCTGTTAAAAACAATACTTGTGATTTCCAGTTTTCCAACATGTTATGCTGGAAACTATTGACTGATTCAGGTGTTTGCCTTTTGCTCTAGGTCCTTCACTTAATCAAGCCTATTGCATCTGTGAAAAAGTTGTTTGTCACGCTTAGCTTGTCTTCAGATTTGCCGGAATTTGCTATTGGAGATGAAAAACGGCTAATGCAAATTCTTTTAAATGTTGTGGGCAATGCTGTAAAATTTTCAAAAGAAGGCAGTGTGTCAATTTCTGCTGTTGCTGCAAAATCAGAATCTTTAAGAGATCCTAGAGCTCCCGAGTTTTTTCCTGTGCAAAGTGAGAATCACTTTTATTTACGTGTACAGGTATGTTTATAAGTTTATTTTCATGCTTGATATTTAATATTTGCACTATATATGGTAGTTGCTCTGTTTATTTTTTTGGGGTGGTGGTTTTATTGCTAATTTCCCCCCCTGTTATTTAGGTAAAAGATACAGGATCAGGCATTAATCCGCAGGATATCCCCAAGCTATTCTGCAAGTTTGCGCAAAACCAGGCACTGGCAACTAAAAGTTCGGGTGGCACTGGGCTTGGCCTTGCGATTTCTAAGAGGTATCTCACTTCTTTGGTGTTTGTTTTGAATGCGGTTTTCAGTTTTCCATGATAACTGGAGAACTGCTCAAGATTGAATTTTCTTTCTTTGCTGATGCACATTCCTTGGAAAATTTGTTCATTGCATGTGGAGACACTTACAACAGTGATTATTTATCTGACAAATTGTTTTAATGGCCTGGATCAGGTTTGTTAATCTTATGGAAGGTCATATTTGGATCGAAAGTGAAGGACTTGGCAAGGGGTCTACTGCTATCTTTATTGTTAAACTGGGCATTCCTGGGCGCTCAAATGAGCCTAAGTTTCCCTTTATGCCCAGATTGCCTGCAAATCACATGCAGATGACTTTTCAAGGACTAAAGGTTTTGGTTATGGATGATAACGGGTGAGTACTGATACCACTTCTTTATCTTTAGACTCTTATTTGTCCTGCTGTTTGACGACTTAATCTGGTCAATGATTCTCGTTTTGCTATGCGTTGGTCTATGTTACGTGAGATAAAACATTTACAAGCTGAAAAAAGTGGTAGTTGTTGGACATCACTTTGGAATAAAGACCCTGGCCATCTATTAAATGTCTATGGAAGTTAGTCTATTAACTGTATGTACTGTGGAAAGTGCTAGGCAGTATATTAGGACTTAGGAGTATAATCTAGACATTAAGGTTGGTGCTTCATATCCCTTGGAAAAGAAGCAGAGGGGGTGAAGAAAGATGGTCCTAAATTTGCAGAAAATGGAGAAGGGAAACATGTTAGTGTGCCGCTGAGGCACACATCATTGTTTCATCATAGGATTGTAGCAAGTATTGTGGCCAACCCCACTCAAATCTTTTCCCATCCAATCACAGGGATACACCATTCCAAAGAGTAAGAAGACATAGGATAAGTGGCTGCATATTGTTTTCAGACATCCTTTGGGTATGTATTTTTGTACAAAGATGTTTTGGTCCACTAGCTAACACCTTAATATGCATTCTCTACTTAAGATAGAAGTGGTCATATATTTATCTCAAAAATAACTTCTTGATTTAAAAAAAAAATCAGAATACCTTATCATTTGTTCTTGTTATACATGAAATTCGTTTTAAAATTAGATAGCATGCTGTGCTTCTCCCCCCCCCCCCCCCCCCCCCCCCCCCAACCACCACACCACACACAAAAACCCAACCCCCAAGACAAAAAAAAGTCCAAGTTGGGGACGGTAAAAGCAAAAGGCTGTTTTTCCTAAAAAAGTTATTTAATTATTTCCTGCAAAAATCAGTCATTTGGTTCTGGTTCCACTTGCGGCTGAAGTTTGATCTTCATTGCATACCTCATTTAGCTTGTTAATTATTTCTTGATTTGTAGTTATTAAATGCATGATATTTCGTCTTGTATTGGCAAAATTGGACAAGTACATTATAGGTCTTATCATGCTAAAAGGAAAGTCGAAGGAGGTTAAAGAAAAAAGTGGAAGGAGGTGCTTATTACCCCCACAAAATAAAAAAAAATAAAAAAGGAGGAAGAAGAAAGTGAAACAGGAGGAAAGATTAGTATTCCAACCTCTAGATTTTGGAGCCTATTCCTGAGAAGAATATACTTTGGCGAGTCAAATAATTTTACTGATAATGATTTTTCAAAACAACCTAAAAATATTTTAGACTATGAGAAAATATGATTTATATTACTTTCATGTGGTTTTCAAATTTACTTATTTTGAGGGATTAAACAATAAATATATGCGAGTAAATAAACTCCATTGTTCTTTTTGTGACAAAGGGATTAAGAAATATCGATAAAGACACATCTTAGAACAAGGTACTGAAGATTCTTGTTTATCGAACAAAAAAGTTATATCCATAACTTCTTCTTTATTCTCTTCACTGTTGGAGGCTCTAAATTGATTACCAAAATTTGTGTTAGTGGCAGCGGTGTAAGTTTCTCAGGTTGTTACAATTGTAGTATATTTTGAAAATGATCTGTACGATTATTATTGACTTAAGAGATTAATTTGATGTATCCATTTCGAATCTTTTTTATGCAGGTTTAGTAGGATGGTAACCAAGGGTCTGCTAGTGCACCTAGGGTGCGATGTAACAACGGCTTGCTCCGGTGATGAGTGCTTGAGAGTTCTTACTCAGGAACACAAAGTATTATTCATGGACGTGAGTATACCAGGTATAGACTGTTATGAAGTTGCTGTGCGGATACATGAAAAGTTTGGGAAACGTCACGACAGGCCACTTATTGTGGCACTAACAGGAAACACTGACCGAGTGACAAAAGAAAACTGCATGAGAGTTGGTATGGATGGAGTTATTCTGAAACCTGTTTCAGTTGACAAAATGAGAAGCGTTTTATCCGAGCTTTTAGAGCATGGAGTTGTTCTTCAATCCTAGTGAAAGAGGGATCGCTTGTACGACCAAAAGTGTTTGTCAAGACTAAGTGTCGCTGTACATACATTTTTCAGACTTCGGGCAAAACGAAGAGTTTGTTCACAATGATGGCGCAATACACTAATTGTAGGTTCAAATATCTTATAAAAGCGATCAACAGGTTTGTATAAAGAATTTAGTTTGTTCTACATCTTTGAAGGAGAAGTCCATCTTTCCTGGGAGGTCGGAGCTTGAAAACATGTTCATTCATTTTCTTTTTGGTTAGAACTAATCGAAAATATTTGTATAAATGTATATGGTGTGCATGACATTGGCCGGAAAATTGGTGCAAAAGCTTCTCCCAACCGTCCCTCTCGCTCTCTTCTTTTTCACAATCCTTAGTGATTAACCCATTGTGTGGTATTCCAACTTATGTAATAGAACAATTTAATTTCATTTTGAGGAAGTTGGTATTTTTGAAAAGGATAAAACTAGGGTCAATGGAATGAATTCCATTACATAACTAGGCATGGATTAGCAAGTAATAGTGCTAAATCAAGTATAGAATCATCCACGTAATTCATAAAGATCCACACGATTCCTCATGCCTCCTTTCAGGAGTTTGTGAGAAGGTTATTTCTGCGTTGGACTGCTAAATTTATGTACAATATTGACTTTACACGTCTATTTTGATAAATATAATGACGACAAATTGGCGGGTTGAAGTTGCTGATTGAAAAAGTATTTACCACCATGTGAGGGAAGGAAATAAAAAATGTCTCCAACAACCACCTTATAATTATGCTACCAAACTTTGGTAAGGTTTAATAATTTATGAAATGATTAGTCAGAAAATAAGGGAATCCTGAAAGGCCGCCAATGATAAGGCAGACAACTGATTCCTCATTGTCAACACTTGTTTCTTTTACATTTACAATTATGTATCTTGTTGTTCAAGTGTCTAAACCACATTACTATTCCTTTATTCAACAGAAATGAAAGAAAAAGGAACTGAAACTTTATAGGAGCAGCACTTTTGTTTTATGCACTTGACATAACGTTAGAGAATATGAAGAGCTCTCAAATGCATGTGAAATAGTCATTATAGACAATAGAAATTCAAGTTTGCCTGCAATTTTTTGGTGCATGTGGACCCCACTGAAATGAATGGCTACTTGTTGATATGTTCTTTTATCAAGTACTGTATTATTCAACAACATGTATACCTTTTCTCTTTACTTACATGCTTTCGTTCGTCCTTACTAAGCAGAGGCGTATCCAGGATTTTGGGAGAATGAGTACACTATTATTTTTTTCTGATTCTTACGCGATGTTAGTTAACCATTTTATTTTTCCATTTGATTTTATTTTATTACCATGCTAGAACTTGACGAGTCCTTGAATAGTTTATACCATTATCACAAAATTTTAATTTCAACCGTCCTTTAATAGTTTTCCTACATTGGAAATGATCAATGGTAACTGACATTTTATACGTCAATGCCACACAAGACGGGGGGAGGGGGGATGATTTGTGTGGCGTCCAATTTTCGCGTGCACTGATTATAGAATGACCTGGTTCTTCGATGTGTTCCTTATATTACTGTTGCAAAAATAGTAAATGCAAAAAGTAAAGAACAAAAGTAGTTTTACGTGGAAAACACCTGGCTCAAAAGGTGAAACATCACGACCTACTACTCAGTAAGATTTTACTCAACACCTCACTAAATCACTGACAAAAACAGCATTTACAAAACTCTTTGTAAACAAAAGAATTACCTCTAATTCTGTTGTGGCAACCAACCTCTAACTGTTGCGACAACCTCAAGTTAACTCTAACTTGAATACTTAGAGTACCTAATACAATTACCTCTAGATAAAGCTGAAAAGTACAATTTGAAACACCCTACTACAATTGAACTAGAAAAAAAAAACAGACACTTGGAACTGGTTCTTCTATCTGGTTCATGTAGCTTCAGGTTCGCACACTTGAATCACACAAGAATTGCTTGCAAAATGCCTTGCTATTCTGCTCTCAACTCACGTTTAACTTCAGCATTTGTGCGTCCATGTACAATGAGAACCTCATGCAATTTATAGAGTTAATGGAGTAGGAAATAACTAGAGTTCTAATGTTATACTCTTCTATGGTAGAAGAGTTCTAGTTAACTTCAACCCCTAACTCCTCCCTTATATAGAATAGAGTTCTCTCGAGTAAGGAGTCCTTCTGCTTATCACTTATGCAACTTTTTCGATCAGGAGATATCATATATAACAACTTAAGCTTATCTCCTTCATGTGCATCCCTTATGCTTGAATCTGCCTGTGTCAGTGTACACTGTGTATGGAACTGATTTATTCTTGAGCTCATTTGTCAATCATCAAAACAAACTTCACTTGGGCCAACAAATTCCCCCTTTTTGATGATGACAAACTCTGTGCTTTTCATAAGCATAGGCCCTATGTCAACTCAGCTCAACATCAACACACTGTTAGAACACTTTTCATTTTAACATCACTAAGCATCAAGGACCAGGTTCATTAGGTTATAAATATCACAGTCCAAAGTAAAAAGCGCAACCTATCTTCCCCCTTTTGGCATCATTGAAAAGTGGCCAAATACATCGGCAGGCCATTAAACTTGTCCTCACTTTTCACTTTGACACTTCATAAGTCTGTTCCATTTGAACACTCCAACCACACCTCTAATGTTTCATTTAAACACAAAATTCGTAAGCAGCCAAACATAAGCAATGCATGTAATTCACTCGCCACAGTAACGAATAAAAAAGAGACACGTGGATTTAACTTGAATTAATTAATTAAAAAATCTATTTTCGGCCATTGTCATCTTCCCCAACTATCAAAGAACCATTTTAGGCCATTGTCATCTTCCCCAACTAGGCGATAAAGAATCAGACCACCACCCTCCCCATTTCGAACCAAGAACTGTCGCCCACCACCTCCAAAATCAACAAACTTCATCTCCATAACCTGAAAACCCTAGACCTCTCTTCACATCCAGCCACCGCAGACTGCCACCCCTACCCAAAGCCATCAACCGCCTCCACCCCTTCCCCTAAACCCTAGGACCTCAAACTCTCCAAGACCCCATATTCTTCTTCACGCCACAAACAACCACCCACCTACGACGACTCAAGCTTTCTTCTGTTCACACCCACCAGTTGTCGGCACCCCCTGAACCTAGAAGACACCTCCAGCAGCGACAAGAGTCACAAACACTAATATGAAGAAAAAAAACTTCAAAACGGGCAAATAAAAAAACGACAAGAACAGTGAAAAAAATTCAGTTCTTTCACTTCCTTATTTGTTTCAAAAGTCAGAAAAATTCGAAAAAAGGGCTTCCTTCTTCTTCTGAATTGTCGTGGGGAGTTCGATTGAGAAGTTTCCATTCGAGGCCGAGCCGTTTCTTGTAGCCTCTTTGGACCTGACCAGAGTTCTAACTTTTCCGGCGACCTCATTTGTGTTCTGCTTGCCAAAGAATAGGAGGAGAAACAAAAAAAAATGAAAAATAGAAATACTGATCTCTCACGCTCGTAAAAGTAGTGTATTACACGCATTATGCCGCATCACCAAATTGTGTCTAAATGACACAGTAGTACCCTTATTCCGGGGTTCAGGTGGACCACACTCAAGAAAAAGTGTCAAAGTGAAAAGTGATGACAAGTTTAAGGGGCTGCCGATGTATTTGGCCTTGAAAAGTTGCATCATTATGTTAGATAACCAGGTTTTAATAGAAATTACTCATGGCCACTGGGCTACATCAAATGCAATCATGGAGTCAAGTGTTATTTATCAATCTAATGATATTAGCCATCTAAGAAGCATCAACAAACAGTTAGAGAAAAAAAATAGTTGATTATCATTGATACTAGTCATCCGCAAAGCATAAAGAGAAATAAAAACATTGGATCATATGCAAAAAGAACAAAATGTAATCTCGTCCGGGTCACTGGTTTGTCTAACTAGGCTAGGAAGGTCTTAAGGCTGGGAAGGACCAAATTCTTGGTTCTTGGCTTGAAGCAGTTTCAGCATATCATGAATAATGCCACCATTCTTCTCATTCTCCTTTTCAAGCTCAGCTCTGCGATAATCTCTCTCATTTTCTACTTCTGCCAACCTCTTCTTCAACATTTTAATTTCAACATCCTTAGCCCCAGTTTCTTGCACCAAGGCTCGCACTTTGCTGTTCACAGGTACCTTTTTGGATTAACCAGGTTCTTTGGGAGTGGTGTGGACTTCATAGTCACAAGCAGTCAAAGTGTTTGCCCCGAAGTGATCCTTGCTTATACCAACTTCACATTTCTTAATGGGTACCTTGTAAGTGTGAAAGTACAACCGTGAGGATGAAACCATAAGGTATGGCATGAGTTTTGGTTCCAGTCAGAACCCTATCGAGAAGCTGGATGATAAATCTACGCCAATTGATTTGCATCCCACTGTCCATACATTCCATAAGGATCAGGTGCATGAATGTGGAAATGTGCCTCCTTTCCTGCCTAGGTAGCACAACTACAAATTCGAACAACACTTTGTAGGGTGGCTTCATCTCACTTTTGTATATAACCTTGGGCTCAATCTCTTCTTCATTTTCACCAAGCTTCCTTGTAATGGCAAGAGTAGTAGGGAGATTCTCTAGACTTGGCCATTTGAGTTTCTTATAATCATTGTACCCTGCAGCAGGTACACCTAAGATCTCTCCCAATTCCGTGTCATCAAAACTCACTGTCACTCCCTTCACCACACTGGTGACTCTACCATTTTTCATCTCACAATTTTCCATAAACTCTACAATCTCAGTTCTGGAAAGCTTTTCATCCATCTGAAGGACCATGTCTTTCCAACCATGCAATTGTAACTTTTCCAGTAGCATCACCATGCATTCTTCCTCCAAGTTCCTGAGTAGTCTACCTTTCAAGATGGTTATTTTCCCAAACTTAACCATCTTCTCCTTCTCTGCATCACATTCCTCTTATTCTTCTTCATCCCATTCTTCTTCTTCCACTACTTTCACTTTTATGGACTTAAGACAGACATGGTTCTTTTAGTCAATGTAGAGGGTCCTGCAGACTTTGTCTTTGAAACATACTTCTTTGTGGAAGTCTTGATCATCTTTTCCTTTGGAGTCACAACCTCCATTTCTTCTGCCTCCTCTTCATCATGAAGAACCATGTCCATCTTCTTAATTTCAACTGCCTCAACAGGCTCAACCACCTTCTTCTTTCCCTTAGCAACAACTTTTCTCTGACTTTATAATAGGGCCTTTTCTAGTTCATCCTCACTCTGCTTCTTCTGACTCCTTGTAGCTCTTCCTCTTGTAGGAGGAGACTCTACAGGGATAGAAGAAGCAACCTTTCTCTTCTTATTTTTCCTAGCTGATCCAGGAACTTTAACTCCTGATCCCGTTTTCTTTCTAGGATTGTAACTATAAGACACTTTTCTCAGTAGGTCCTCAGGGGTTCCTGTACAGATGGAACATGTTATTGAACCTTTTTCTAACCAACCCCTCGGCATCTTCTCCTGACCCACTTCCCTTTTTCTCTCTCAAACTTTCTTCTTTTCCAACCGATTCCTCACTCCATACTTCCATATCTCATGTTTCTTCAGTCAAACCAACAGGAGCGGGTGAAGATTCAGCAACTCCTTGTCCCATTCCCCTCACATCACCTTGAGCGCCCTTACTCTCCTTTTTTTTTCTCTTTTTATTTTTACCACTAATCTTCTCAGACTCAGCAGTCTCTATCCCAGCTACAGTTCCTACCAGAATAAATCTAGTTTCCATATTTGCAGCAACCTCATAAATTACTTCAGATGTAACTTTAGGACCAGATGTTACCTGCTCTGTTTCAGATGAAACAATTTCTTCCCCCTCAGTTGCAGACTTTAAAGATTCTTCAAATTTTTGGGGTTCATCTCCCTGACTTACCTTCAACTGCTTATTGATTTTGTTGATTTGTTTTTTTCCAGCAACAACCTTGCGAGCATCCAACTTGAACCTTTCTTTCTTAGATGTGGGTGTAGTTGATAGTGTAATGGATGGTATGGGTATAGTTTCCTTGAGTGGTGATGAAGGATTCTCGGAAGGGTTTTCCATTGATGTGTTTGGGTATGAGAAGAGATGAACACGTGTGTGTTCGGAAGATGAGAGAGGATATAGAGAATTGTTTGACGACTTAGAGATTTGAAGTGAAGAAACATTTAAGGCATAATCAATATAAAGGGAAAGAGTTTAATTGAGTAACAACTACTTTTTCAGAAGTTCAAAGGTCTAATCAAACCGGGAGTCAGTTTGAAGAGACATTTATGACTCTCCCTAGAATCTAGGTACTTATTGCGTTTTGGGAATCTTTTTGAATGAAACTGGTTCATTTTGTAATGGATAAGCTCATGGAGGTTAGGATTAAATGGCTCTCTCCTTTTGATCATAATCCAAATATAATTTCAAAATATGCAGAGTGGAGAGTACGTACCATGTAATCTTGATGAACCAGATTCTTCACTGAGAAATCTCTAGTGTAAGTCTAAATTTTCCAGGAAAATAAAGATTATTAGATATTAATGAGACATTTTAGCAAATGGCACAAGAGTACACTGATGAAAGTATGAGACTGAGCAAAATCTAATCTAATATGTACAAAATTCACAGATTTTCTAACCAATTTTTTTTCTTTTTTTTTTCCTGAGTTAGAATTGGTATTTTTAGGCGATCTTAATCATCCCTAATTCGAACTTGTTCCTTTCAAAGTGATTTCTACATAGAGATTTTGTGAAGATGTCAGCTATTTGCTTGTCAATAACATAAAACTCCATAGTGATCAAACCCTTTTCATATTTGTCCCTCAAAAAGTGATGCCTAACATCTATGTGTTTAGTTCTTTTGTGATGAACCGAGTTCTTGGTCATACTAATTGCATTGGTGTTATCACAAAAGATGGGTATACAACCTACATCAATCCCAAAGTCTATTAATTTCTACTTAATCCACATAAATTGAGTAGAACATGAGGAAACAACAACATACTCAGCTTCAACAGTAGATAAAGCCACAAAATTTTGCTTTTTGGTGGCCCAAGACACAAGACATAAGCCAAGAAAATGTTCCATATCTGAGGTTCTCTTTCTATCCATAAGAAAATCTGCATAATCAGCATATCCCACTAAGTTGAATTTACTACCTTTTGGATACCATAGAAAAAGGTCAGTGGTGCCTTTTAGGTATCTCAAGATCCTCTTGACAGCAGCCAAGTGAGACTCCTTCGAACTTGCCTGAAATCTAGCACAAAGGCCTACACTAAGAACAATATCAGGTCAGCTAGCAGGGAGATATAACAGAGAGCCAATCATTCCCCTATACAACTTCTGATAAACAAATGAACCAGGTTCATCTACACAATTTTGTGGCTGCTGCTATAGGAGTATCGATTTCTTTGGAATCTTCCATTTTAAACCTTTTAAGCAACTCTTTCACATTGTTCTATTTGAATTTTTTTTTTTTAATTTGTAAGCCTAAATAGAAATTAATCTCACCCATCATGCTCATTTCAATTCATTCCCCATAAGTTTAGCAAATTCTTTACTTAGCATATCAGTAGCTGCTCCTAAGATTATATCATCAACATATAATTGAATTACCAAGAGATTGTTACCTTTCTCTTTCAAGAATAAAGTATTGTCAACTTTACCTCTGTTGTAGCCATGCTCAATCAAGAATTTTGATAATCTTTCATACCATGCTCTTGCAGCCTACTTGAGCCCATAAAGTGCCTTGTCAAGTTTGTACACATGATCAGGACATTCCTTGCTTTCGATCTTACCTGCTTCCCCCTTGCACAAGCCTCAAAAACTTTATGTTCCTTGAACTTAATGTTAGGCAGACCTATCACCAAGTTCGTGGAGACTAGTTTGTTGAGCTGACTTAGACTGGCATGTCTGAGTCTTTTTTGCCAAAGGAGGGGATCATTATCCAACACACTTAAGCGGGTGAGTTCATTATTTGAAAGTGTGGACAGATCTACAACATATATTATGTTCACTCTTTTCCCCTGTAGAACTATCTTGTCAGTGGTAAGATTAATCACAAATCATTTTGTAGAGGTGAATGCTGCTATGTTACCTCTATCACACAATTGTGATACACTTATTAAACTATACTTCGGTCCATCTATCAAGTAGACGTTCTCAATAGAACGAGAATCGGTCTTACCTACCTTTCCAACCCAATGATCTCACCTTTCTTCCCATTTTTCAAAGGAGACATTACCTTCTTTAAGGTCCTCAAGTGAAAGGAACTGGTTCTTGTTTTCTGTCATGTGCTTTGAGCAGCCACTATCCATGTACCATATTTGGCTGCTCCATTTCACTTGGACCTGCAAAAGAAAATCAAGGGTTAGTGTTAGGAATCCAAACTAGTTTGGGTCACTTTCTATAGGAAAAAGGATGAATCAAATTCTTATTAGCCCAACTCGGTAACCTATTCTTCCCTCGAACAAATGCTTTGTTCTTTTGACTTGCCTTTTCTTTTGTAGTGCATTCACTTTTATAGTGACCTGTTTTACCACAGTGTGTGCAAATCTTGTTCTCAAGAAGTGTGAGATAATTGCTTTTGGGATCCCACTTAGGTGTCAGGTTCCGAAAGCCAAGTTCTCATTTGTTGCTACTATGGTGTTCATGTAGCCATGAAAGTGCATCGGAGGACCTGTTTTATTTACAAGTTCTGTCTAGCTCATGATTGACCTTGCTTAGATCCTCCTTTAAGATTCTTACATGCTCATCCCTTTTATACAACTCATCTTTCATTTTTCCTACATTTTCTTCTAGAGTGAGTTTTGTGTGATCAGTTGTCTTTTTACCTGTTCCTAAATTTAGTTTTAGATTTTCATATGTAAGCTCTAGGACAATTGAGTCAAGTGCATGAACCTGGTTCTTCAACATAATATTTTCACTTACAGTTTCACTAACCCTAAGTTCCATGTTTTTGCACTTAGCCTTCAAAATCACATATTCTTTAGACAACTGTTCCTTTTCATTGTTTACATCCTCAGATTCATCAATTAGTTCTAGAAGTAACTCAGATAACCTTTCGTTAGACAACAATTTAATCTTTTCTTTGAGATGAATTACACTTACCTCAGTTTCTTCATCAGATTCTCCAATGCAATAAGTGCTTGTTCATCCTCCTCCTCCTCATCATCTAAGATTTCATATGAGCTTTCTCCCCAAGCAATGACCATAGACTTGGTTGATCCTTTGTTGTTGCTTTTCTTGGGTTGAACTTGTTCCTTCGTTCAACTCTTTCCTTCTTCCATTAAATTTCCCATTGAGGATAGTTCTTGATGTGGTGATCAGTCTTTCCACACTTGTAGCAGCCATCATTGGTTTGCTTCTCAGGAGCTTTTGACTTGCTATAGTTTCCACTTCTTGAGGAACCTTTTCCTCTCCTCGGGTACTTCTTGACGTCCTTGGTGATCATATCCATTCATCATCTTCCAGATCAGAACCTTCAGTGATTCTAAGTGTCAAGCTCCTTTCCTTCTTAGGTACATCCATTTTCATGGTTTGTCTCCTAAGTTCATAAGCAGTAAGATTTCTAATTAATTCATCCAGTGAGAGAGTGGAAATATTCTTTGATTCCTGAATGGAAGTGATTTTGCTCTCCCAAGTGATAAGCAAAACCCTAGTCAGTATGTCCTCAACTCTATCTTCTTCAGGAATAATCCTTCCAAGAGACTTTAGTTCATTTGTTAGTGTAGTAAATCTTGTGTACATCTCTTGAATGGTTTCTCCTTCCTTCATAGCAAAGTTATCATATTGAGAATACAGTAGAGTTCCTCTGGATCTCTTCACTTGAGGTGTTCCTTCATGAGCCACTTGTAATGTGTCCCAAATTTGCTTAGCATCAGTACAACTTTGGATTCTGTTGTACTAATCTGGACCAAGTGCACAAACAAGCCATTTCTTGGCTTCAACATTCTTCTCCCATTTATTCAAGTCCTCAGCAGTGCAATCCACTCTTGTCTTTGGCACCTCTACTCCTTCAAAATTTATCTTCAAGGTAGCAGTGGACCATCGGTGATAATGTTCCATAGCTCATAGTCTTCTCCTATAATGTGATCTCTCATCTTGTTTTTCTACCAGGAGTATTATTGTCTGTTAAAGAGTGGTGGCCTAGCCGTGGGTTGCCCTTCCAGTTTCCAGGTGGTGCACTCATGTTGATCTTCTCCTAAGGTGTAAGTCTCTTCAAAGAGAACCCGCTCTGATACCAATTGATGTTTTATACTTCAATGCCACACAAGAAGGGGGTGATTTGTGTGGTGTCCAATTTTTGCGTGCACTGATTATAGGAGGACCTGGTTCTTCTATGTGTTCCTTATACTACTGTTGCGAAAATAGTAAATGCAGAAAGTAAAGAACACAAGTATGTTTACGTGAAAAACACCCGGCCCAAAAGGTGAAAAACCACGACCTACTACTCAGTAGGATTTTCCTCAACACTCCACTAAATCACTGAGCCAAAACAGCGTTTACAAAACTCTTTGTAAACCTAAGGATTACCTCTAACCCCGTTGTAGCAACCAACCTCTAACTATTGCGACAACTTCAGGTTAACTCTAACTTGAATACTTAGAGTACCTAATACAATTGCCTCTAGATAAAGTTGAAAGGTACAATTTGAAACACCCTACTACAATTGAACTAGAATAAAAGATAAACACTTGGAATCTGGTTCATGTATCTTTAGGTTCGCACACTTGAATTACACATGAATTTCTTGCAAAATGCCTTGCTATTTTGCTCTCAACTCATGTTTAACTTCAACATTTATGCGTCCCCGTACAATGAGAACCTTCTGCAATTTATAGACTTAGTAGAGTAGGAAATAACTAGAGTTCTAATGCTATACTCTTCCATGATGGAAGAGTTCTAGTTATCTTCAACCTCTAACTCCTCCCTTATCTAGGATAGAGTCCTCTCGAGTAAAAAGTCCTTCTCCTTATCACTTATGCAACCATTTTGATCAGGAGATATCAGATATAACAACTTAATCTTATCTCCTTCACGTGCATCCCTTATGCTTGAATCTACCTGTGTTTGTGTACATTGTGTATGGAACTGGTTCATGCTTGAGTTCCTTTGTCAATCATCAAAATAGTTTTCACTTGGGCTGATAGTAACATTATTATTTATAGGTACAAATATCTTAGCTTTATGTAGCAAAGTTGTACAACTATTCAAATGGAGAATGGTAAATGAAGAAAAAATGAAACTTAAAACTATAGAGATTCAAAACTATATTAGAATCTCAATCTCTTTTGAATTTTGAAACTCCATGAATAAACCATAAAAAGAAAAGAAAAAAGGCAAATAAAAAACCAAATAAAAACAGAAAAATTAGATTAAAATAAAAATAGGTCAAAGAATAAGCCAAAAAGAAAAGAACAAAAAGGAACAAAAAAAAAGAAAAAAAGAAGAAATAGAAATAGAAATTTGAAACTTAGTAAAAATAGGTCAAAGAGTGTTAAACGAGAAAAGAACAAATGGGTAAAATAAAGAAATAGAAAAGAAGAAAGGAAACAGAAAGTAAAAAGATTTAAATTGGAAAAAGGGGCTTAGTTTCGATCCCTCAACCTGGGAGGCCAAATGAGCACATAGTAGCTAGTTCACCGAAGTGCTCTTTTGAGAATGGCGGCACAAATTAAAATATAAGTACATTTATCGAAAAATAACCAACAATGCACATAGCCTAGGGAGAGGAGCATGGGTTCACGTGACCCGTCCCCATACCCAGAGATCCGCCCCTATTACTAAGATATATCTTACAATACATTCTTTTGCATATACCACGACTAATTTTATTAGGTACCTACTATCTCCTACCAGTACAAGTATAGAATAACAATGTCCAATAAGACTTGTACAGGTAAGAAAAAATCAACTAGTGTTTTGCCTCCGTAAGGTTTAACAGTGCATATATATTCTATTGGGCATGTAATGAAAATTGACTTGCTTCCCGTTTTACTTAAGAGAATCAAAGAAAAGAGTAAAGGTAAAAATAAGTGAATTATGCACTCTTTTCCTAAAGCTTTATAATTCATATTTTATACGGGTGAAATCGGACCCATAAGTCGGCTCGGTTCCCTATAAAATAAATCGAGTAAGGGTCGCGACGGCAAGGAACCGGAATCGAGATAAGGGACTCATCGAGTCAAGCATCGGGGGCACGATGCTCGCCCTCGAGTATATCGAGGGCATGACCCCGGGATCGATCCAAATCCCAAGAGAATTCGGATGACATTATTGAGCATTCGAACATGATTAACGGAAAGTCGTAATATCCGCAATCAACCAGATATCACAACGCAGATCTCGGCATGTACCGACGGGAATCCAGTAATCAGTTGAACGAGACATTTTTTACCTTTTAATGAATTATACTTAGGGTAAAACTCCCCTACTATATAAAGGGAGGTTTGACTATTCATCAAAGGCATTGTAACAAGCATCCTAAAGCATACACTATTATTTTCACTGTTATTCATAGCTCTTTTTCATGTTCATCAGTACTGGCCATTGTGAGCTCGGATCAAGGGTGAATATTTCACTAAGGCTGAAATCATCCTCCTCACGTGGTTTGAATTTACTGTATTTTTATTCGTTCAATCTAACTCAATTTATCATTTCGTATCAAATTAATCTGTGTATCCTTAAAACTACTTACGGATTTAATTATTATCCGATATTGAGGGTAAACAGTTTGGCGCCCATTGTGAGGCTAAGGATAATAGTGGATATCCATAACACACCCTACTTTACACTTTCTCTTTGAAGTGTCTTTAATTTCAGGTCAAAGTCCGAAATGTCGAACGCCAAATCTGCACCTCTAAATGTGGACGCTGAGTCTGGTCATCACGGCGAGAATAACAATGTGGTACCCCATGGTGGGGTACCACCTGTTGATCCCATCGGAATTTCAGTCGCGAACCCGATCGACACTAACTCACATGTGGCCATCAATGAGAATCTTCCTACCAATCCTAAGAACTTTGTCCGCGGTGGAGCCCGATCGATAGCCCAAAATACGCAAGGGGTTAGAGGAGACGGGATCAACTTGCGAATGATCTTCGAAATGCTACAGTCTCAACGGGCAACGATAGCTCAACTGCAGAACCGGAGTCGCACCCCCAACTGGGTCGAGCCAGAGCCGTGCCAAGAAGCCACTCGCAGAAGCGAACCGGTCATGGAAAGGCCGAGTGACGCAAAGCCCGGGTCTAACCCCGAGGTCATAAAGATACTCGAGGAGTTAAAAAAAGAGTAGAGTAGAATAGGGGGAGAAGAAAATCGAACCCAATGAAAAAAAGACGGAGACCTAAAATTCCAGGGTCGATCAAATCCCAGGAGCACCACCGATATTGAAGGGCTTGGATTCCAAGAAGTTTGTTCAAAAGCCTTTTCCTCCAAGCGCAGCACCGAAGCCAATTCCGAAGAAGTTCCGCATGCTCGAGATTCCTAAGTACAACAAAACAAGCGACCGGAATGAGCATATGACCTTCTACACATGTGTCATCAAAGGGAATGACTTGGAGGATGATAAAATCAAGTTCGTCCTACTGAAAAAGTTCAAGGAGACTTTGTCAAAGAGAGATATGATATGATATCACAACTTACCCCCAATTCTATTGACTTATTTGCTATGCTTGCAGACTCCTTCGTGAAAGCACACGTCGGGGCCATCAAGGTCGAGACCAGGAAGTCAGACCTTTTCAAAGTAAAAAAGAGAGAGAACGAGATTCTCAGGGAATTTGTGTCTAGGTTTCAAATGGAACCAATGGACCTACCTCTGTTCGCGGACATTTGGGTCGTT
Organism: Nicotiana undulata; assembly: GCA_005239495.1. Lineage (NCBI taxonomy): Eukaryota > Viridiplantae > Streptophyta > Magnoliopsida > Solanales > Solanaceae > Nicotiana > Nicotiana undulata. The sequence continues at coordinate 51,885 of ML287635.1, read as the reverse complement.
CAAGAATTCACCCAGGGACTCAATACTCGAAGCTCATTAGCTTCACAATAGTTGAAGCAAAATCTGAAAGAATATCTGGTTGTAACTTGGCCCGGCATACATAACCGGTATCAATGAAATATTAGGGTCGAAGATTATCAATTTGGCATCCATTCGGGGTCCGTTTATCCCGACAGAGCTATTGGCAGATCCAAGAGAGAAATCGAGCATGAACCAAGATCAAATAGGGATCGGTATCTACCATACAATGAAGACCAAAAAGGTAATGGGTATGGGCGGAACCCCATGAGAAATGAAATAAAGAGTGATCAAGGTCAAAATAATCGGTGACTCATGAGAAAAAGAGGCTTCGACAGGCCCGTCGAACCTAAGGAAGCACCAATGTTATCATAGTACAATTTTAGCGTTGATGTGGTTGCCATCGTATCTGCCATCAGACGTATCAAAGACACCAAGTGGCCTCGACCTCTACAGTCTGATTCGGCCCAAAGGGACCCCAACCTAATGTGTATGTATCATGGAACTCGTGGTCGATGAGGTGGTCCCAATATCTGCACTTTCGACGCTAAAGGATCTAGGTTCGGTCACCAAGAGAGAAACCAAATAGCAATTACCGACACCGGCCCTGCCCCAATCGGAGAAGAAAGGGACGGGTGAGGACGATGACTACATAGTTTCCAAGTCTTTCATAGCCCCCGATGATTCCGACCCACCAAATCAACGGTCAAAGAACTGGAGCAAGTCATATTTATTGAGCATCTGCTTGATCGTAAGGTATACCTGGGCACGGGGTTAAGCCCCAAGCTCAGGAAAAAATTCATTCAATTCCTTATAGTTAACCTAGATTGTTTCACTTGTCTCCACCTCGATATGACAGGGATTCCGCCGGTGATAACTACTCATAAGTTGAGCCTAGATATGAAGTTCCATCCGGTCAAGTAGAAATAGAGGCCTCAGTACGAAGTCAAGCATGCATTCATCAAGGACGAGGTATCTAAACTCCTTAAAAATAGGGTCCATACGGAAGGTTAAGCACCCCGATTGGTTAGTAAACGTAGTAGTAGTCCCTAAAAGGGATAATACATTAGAAATGTATGTAGAATATAAAGACTTAAACAAGGCATGCTCCAAAGGACTCTTTCCCTCTGCCAAACATCGATCGCATAATCGATGCAACGGCCGACCACGAAATCCTCAATTTTCTCGATGCCTACTCTGGGTACAACCAAATTCGGATGGACCTAGACGACCAGGAAAAACTTCCTTTATCACTAAATACGGTACCATTTGAGACATTGGCAGGAAACCTTCAACATATTGAACAAATGCAATATGAAGTTGCACCCGGAGAAATGCGCATTTGGAGTCGGGTCCGAGAAATTTCTCGGATTCATGGTGTCCAACCAGGGAATCGAGTTTAATCCCGATATGATCAAGCCCATCGAGGAAATCACCATTGTGGAACATGTCAAGGTCATTCAAAGGTTAACTGGGCGCATATCCACTTTGTTTGTTCATCTCGAGGTCCTCTGACAAGAGCCATTGGTTCTTCTCACTATTGAAGAAGAAGAATAACTTCTTATGGACCCCGTAGTGCCAACAAGCCTTGGAATAACTCAAGCGGTACCTATCGATCCCTCATTTGATTCACACTCCGAAGGCAGACGAACAGTTGTACCAGTACTTAGCGATATCCGAGGTAGCGGTAAGTGGAGTCTTGGTCCGGGAAGAGGAAGGTACAAAATTTGCTATATATTATGTTAGCAGAACTCTAGGCGAGGCCGAAACTAGGTATCCTCACCTAAAAAAGTTGGTGCTCGCTTTGCTAAGCGCCTCTAGCAAGCTAAAATTGTATTTTCAATGTCATCCCATATGTGTTGTGACTACTTACCCATTAACAAAGATAATGCATAAACCCGAGCTCTCAGGACTATTGGCCAAATAGGGCATGGAGATCAGCGGGTACGATATCGAATATCGACCTCGAACCACCATCAAATCTCCAGTTTTGGCGGACTTCGTGGCCGACTTCATGTCGGCTCTAATTCTTGAGGTCGAGAAGGAGTTATTGTTGAACTCGGGACCTCTTCCGAAATCTAGACCCTCTCTACGGATGGTGCCTCAAATGCAAAGGGGTCCGGACTTGGCATCGTGTTGAATCCATCCGACGGGTAGTGTAGTTAGGCAATTTGTTAGAATTGTAAAATTGACTAACAACGAGGCCGAGCATGAGGCCATGATTGCAGGTCTTGAATTGGCTAAAGCCTGGGGGCCAAGGTGATCAAAGCTAAGTGTGATTCCCTCCTCGTGGTAAACCAAGTCAATGGAGGTAAAAATGCTAGAGTGTAAAAGAGGGTACTGAATTTCTAAATGTACGAGGGTAGAGGTTTGTTGTAAAGTAAAAAATGAACAAAGGAGGGGTTATTTATAGGGGTTATGCGACGTTTCACGTCCAGGGAAAGCCAACCGACGGGTGACGTGCATTTAAGGCCATTATGACATGACTGACGAGACGTTTCAGGCTTTTTGTCGTTACTGTCACGTCGTATTGAAGAAGGAATCGGGGTGCTCATGTCGTTTCTTGTTAGTTTGCTCTCCGAGAAACGAGGGGACTATATGTATAAGGGTGAAACTTGGCCCATAAGCCGGCCCGATTCCCGATAGAATAAATCGAGTAATAAACGTGACGGAAAGGAACTAGAATCGAGATAATGGACTCATCGAGACAAGCATCGGGAGCACGACGCCCCCCTCGAGTATATCGAGGGCATGACCCGGGGATCGATCCAAATCCCAAGAGACTTTGGAGAACATTATTGAGCATTCGAATATCTTTAATGGAAGGCCGTAGTATCTGCAACCAATCGGGTATCACAATGGAGATTTCGGCACGGACCGACGGAAATCCAGTGAACGGGAGATCTTTTACCTTTTATAGAATCGCACTTAGGGTAAAACTCCTCTACTATATAAAGGGGACTCTGACTATTCATCAAAGGCATTGTAACACGCATCACAAAGCAATACACTATTATTTTCACTGTTATTCATAGCTCTTTTTCTTGTTTATCAGTGTTGGCCATTGTGAGCTCGGATCGAGGGTGAATATTTCACTTAGGCTGGAATCCTCCTCCTCACGTGGTTTGAATTTACTGTACTTTTATTCGTTCAATCTAACTCAACTTATCATTTTGTATCAAATTAATTCGCGTATCCTTAAAAACACTTACAATTTTTAATTGTTATCCGATTTTAAGGATAAACACAAATGATGTACAACAGATTTCTTGTGCTTCTTTTTCTTCTACTTTTATGCTTGACGAGTGTCAATAAGCATTTCCATTGAATAAGTTTATCTTTGATCTTGTGTTCATAGAAATATCGTGGTTAAGAGATCAACCACCTATAGTAAAATGGGAAAAAAGGCATAAAGTTTTTAGGGGTTTGTCCATATTTGACTATATATTTACTACATATTATAATACCTAGATACCTATTACGGCAAAAAAATTTAATTCCATCCGGTCCACTTGAATTGATTTTTGGCCTTTTCTTGTTGTATTTTCAATAAACAAATTAAGGTTAACATGATCGATTACATTATTTATTAATATTAAAAGATGGATTCTTGTGAGAAAATAACTAAAAAAATCAATTAAAGTGGAGCGGAGAGAATAATAATTAAGCAAATGTAATTTATTATTCTAAGGTTTAAATTTAACAACACAGTCGCAACATTTAGTTTCATTGGCAGCTCAAACAACATGACTTCTTTCTAAAGCGTACGACAAAAAACATATTGGTCTATGTTCGGATTAATCAAAAAAACAAAAATTAACTAAATATTCATGTGAATCATAAGTTCCCGAGTTTGAGTACATTGAAAATATTAGGAATTTTACCCTAAAAATAATATTTGCCGTTTAATCTATTGACCTTGGCCGCTTTCAATTTATTTCTGGTTAAAAACAACCTTTTATCGTGGACCCACTGAATTACTTGATTTTTAATTTTAAGTCTATGTGACACCTAACTTAAGTGGAACATTATTAGAAATAACATGAGTGAGACCTCACTTTTCACATCACAATTACACATATGAATCATGCGCTTAGCAATCATAAGCACCAAAATTAAGCCAGGATAATTGCACTAACTAAACAAGATACCACTAGCGTGATCCTCCAAGCAAAATTCCATAAATTAAAAATCATATATATACTAATTTATGATTTCCTTATCTGTCATTAATTTATATACTACTAATTTAATATCATCTGCCATTAAAAATAGCAGTGGATGCAATTGTACCCCGCAGGCTCCGACTTAAATTTTTAAGTATGTCTCTACTTATAGGTTTTACGAAATCAAATAAGAAAGTTAACGAGCTTTGTGGTGAAGTAATAAGTACTTGATCCTTCATCCTTAATTAGAGGTTTTGGATTCCACTCTTGGGTAAGGAGTTACTTTTATTAGGGAGCTCTTTACGGATTTATAAAACATGAGTGCAACATTCAATCAAGTGCACAATCAATTCTTTTTGGAGCATGGGATCCAGCAAGTTATATTAGATTATATTTAGGAAATATTCCCTCCGTTCACTTTTACTTGGCATATTTTGACTTTTCAAGTCCCTTAAGAAATAATAAATGAAGTGCATAATTACCCATATTTTATTGGATTTGAAAAAATGATTTGAAATGAGTAATAAATATACAGGAAAAAAAGAATTGTCTTCTCTTGATATGCGTAAAGTGACAAGTAAAAATGAAAATCTATTTTTAGTATACGTGCGAAGTAAAAGTGAACGGAGAGAACATAAAATAGCTAATATTTAGTCGGACCCCAATATAGATCGCGGACACCAGTTGAGAAACCAAAAAAAAAGAATCAAACAAGGAAATGGAAGATTTGATTCCTAATCTTGATAAATTATGGAGTATTGTTTATTGTAAGTGATAAGTTGAATAATATCACAGTTTTGCAAGAAACATTTGATAATGAATAAAAAAAGATATTAATGTATTATTGTGAAAAAGGTGAGGATTCATGCATGCCCATACTCAACCAAAAAAAAAAGAAAAAGAAAAAGGAATAATATTAAAAGCACAAGATGACCAGTTGAGCATGAGAATATGTATAATCACTTTCATTCCCCCACCAAAACCTCCACTACAAGTCTAAAATACAACGCCCCATTCTATATACTGTAAAATATAGTTTAGTCCCTCAATGTATTTTTTTCTGGTCTATTGCCAAACCTATTCAATCCCTCCCCCTACCCTCTTCCCAAATTATCCAACTCTAAAACTTACTTATATCGGATCGTCAGGGTTCAAAATATCCCTAAATTATTGAAAAAGGTTTAAAAATATACTTTATTTATTTATTGGGCAAAAAATATCCCTCAATCTACTTATACCCTTTGACTGTTAGGTCAATGCTAAATTAAAAATAAATAAAACTTAAAAAAAATATTTTACAAATATTTTCGTTTTTTTAAACTAATGCACCAATAGTCACTAATTTAGTAAAGTCTTCTTATTTATTTTTTCAGTTTTTACAAAAAACAATTAAGTTTTTACAAAAAAAGTAGTTATTATTTTTTCAGTTTTTTAAAAGTATTTCTTTTGTAAAAACTGGAAAAAAATTTGTAACAAAAAAAATGTTTTTAATAAAATATTTTCAACAAAATATTTTTGTTTTTGAAAAATATTTTTTTTCATTTTTTTAAAAGCATTTCGTTTTATTTTTGTTTTTCAGTTTTTTTTTAAGAAAAAATATTTACGTTTTTTTTAAAAAAACTGGAAAAAAAATATTTTCCAAAAACGAAAATATTTTGTTGAAATATTTTTTTCAGTTTTTAAAAAACGAAAATGTTTTATTAAAAATGTTTTTTTTCTGTTTTTACAAAAAAAAATCAGTTTTTACAAATAAAATGATTTTTTTTTTTGTAAAAACTGAATATATTTTTTGTAAAAACTGAAAAAAAAATAAAGAAAAAAACTTTACTAAATTAGTGGACTATTGGTGCAACATTAGTTTTAAAAAATGAAAATATTTTGCAAAATATCATTTTTTAAGTTTTACAAAAAGAATAATAATTATTTTTAATTTAGCATTGACCTAACGATCAAAGGGCATAAGGCCATCTCCAACCTTCACACCAAATTTCACACTAAATTTCACACCAAAATGGTGCAACACCAAATTTGCTCTAACCATTATACTATATTTTTTACACCAAAAAAGAATATTCCTTTTCATATTCTTCTCTCTCTCTTCTATATTATATTATTATCTTCTATTTAAATTTTAGTTTTTTATTTCCTTCAAACAATTTTTTTTTCTTTTTTTCATATTCATCACATATAATTCACATGGAAATAACATGCCGGATTATTAAACTTATGTTTTATATTTTTAATGTAATTTTAATTTTAATGTATCCTCCTTTGATGTACTTTTAATGTTAATGTATTTAAATTTTATGTATTGTTAATTTTCTTTTTTAAATTTTAGTTTTCACTTTTCAATTTTAGCAACATTAGATATCTTACATTTGCATATTTTATTTTTCAATAATGGTTATATTTCTTTTTATACAATTGTAATAATAATAAAATTAACTTATAATTTATATAAATATAATATATATAAAAAATAGAATATAAAATTAAAATTAAAAAGATCTTAATATATAAATTAATTATATACACAATATATGATAAATTAAAAGTCAAAAAAATATAAAAACGAATAAAATAATATTAAACCAAATTTGGTGCAACACTATTCACACTCTATCATGGTGCAAGATTGGGTGTTGGGTTGGAGCAAAAAAATACTAAATTAATTTGGTGCAAAAAATAGTGCAAGGTTGGAGATGAAAGGGTATTTTTAGCCAAATAAATGAATGAAGGATATTTTTAAACCTTTTTCAATAGTTTAGGGACATTTTGAATCCTTTTTCTTTATATCAAATCAGGCAATTTAACTGTACCAGTTAGAAATTAAAATAAAAATATATATATATATATATATATATATATATATATATATATATATATATATATATATATAGCACACATATCATAATTAAGTGTAAAAGTGTGTATAAAAGAAATATGCCTTGGATTAGGGTGTGTTTGGTACGAAGGAAAATATTTTCGGAAAGATATTTTTTAATTTTTTCATGTTTGGTTGGCATAAATTTTTTGGAAAACATTTTTCTCATCAATTCATTTTCCTCGAATTGGAGGAAAATGTTTTTCCTATCAAGAGAAAGAAAACATTTTAAAACTCCTTCTTAACCTTCCGCATCCTATTCCTTACCCTCACCCAATCCTTCCCCCACACCCACCTACCTAACTCCATCCCATGCCCTCTTTCAAAAAAAGTTTTTTCCGTCACCACCCACCCACCCCAACCCGCAAAAAAAAACATTTTTACTTTTTTTTTTTAATTTGAAAAATTCTATGTTTTTTTCTTTCCCCCCCTACCCCCACTTCGGACAATTTTTTTTTTTTT
>ML287635.1:0-44339 GCA_005239495.1 Nicotiana undulata | reverse complement strand
ACCCAAACCCCCCTGAGAAAAAATATTTTATATATATATTTTCAGTTTTACTTTTTTCATCTTTCGGTTTACATGTTCAAAATTTTACAAGTTCTAAAGATATGAGTTCAGAGGTTTATGTGTTTTGAAGTTTACGGGTTTAGAAATTATAAAGTTTACGGGTTTAAAATTTCGCGGTTTCGAAAGTTTTGCGGTTCAGAAGTTTATGAAATTTGTGGGTTCGGAAGGTTGTTGGTTCGAAAGTTTTGGCTTCATGTTTATTGTATCAAAATTATTTACGAATACTCTTGAGAAAATATTTTCCTTGATTTGCATACCAAACACCAAAAGATAAATAAGATTACTACTTATTTTCCAATAAAATATTTTCTTGAAAAACATTTTTCCTTTATACCAAACACACCCTTATTTGATTACTATTTTATCACGCTCCTTTTTTATCCAAAACAAGTCTCTCTCGTCTCTGTAGTTAAATTAACTTTAGAAATAATCGAATTATAATAGAGTTCATGTTCAACAATAGTTTTAACTACTTTTATAGATATATAGAGTTAATGACGCAACAAGAAAAATCTAATTTTAGTTTATTAAGTGGGTGTTTGGACATAAGAATTGTAAAATTGCGGAAAAAAAGTGAAAAAGAATTTTAAATGAAAATGGTATTTCAAAACTAAAGTTGTGTTTGAACAAGAATATAATTTTGGGCTGTTTTTGAATTTTTGTGAGTGATCTAAGGTGAAATTTTTTGAAAAACAGTTTTTTAGGACCCGTTTGGCCATAGATTTTGCCAAAATAAACTTGGGTTTTATTTGGCTAACACAAGTTTGACCATAGATTTTGCCTATATTTTGGCAAAATCCCAAATTTCAAAATCAACTCAATAGCTGGTTTTGGGCCAAATCCCTAATAATACACATGTTTTTCCAAAATAAATTTGGGAAATATATTTTGAAAACGTATGTCCAAACACATTTTCATCTTCAAGCCGCAAATTTTTTAAAATAAATTTGAGAATTTTATGACCAAACACCGATTTGAAAAAAAAAAAAGGAAAAAAGTGAATGTTTTCTTTTATGCATATTAGATATTTCTAAATCCGAGAAAAATGGATCTGTATTTTGTATGTCAACTGTCAAGTGTATACAAAAGGGGAATCTCCAATCATAACGCACTCCATTGTCGAAGCGAAAAAAGCAGAAAGATGAGGAAACTAGACAAACAACTTGTGACCTTGAAAATAATAAAAAATGAGAAAAGTTATAATCCCAATAAAGGCAGTTATGAATTGCATATCCAAATACTTCACAAACTAACAAACAACATTTTGGCTTCTAGCCTGTTTGCCAAAACTGCAAATCTTATTTTTAGTTTCTTAAAAGTATTTTTTAGAAAAAAACAGCTTATATTTGGCTAATTAATTTAAAAAAATATTTTGTTCATACTTTTCTAATTACTCCTTCCGGTCCATAATAAGTGATTTTTTTTTAAATTTCAAGAAAGATCTAATTATTTTTTCCGTGGAGTAAATAACGTTGGAGTATGTGTTAGAAGTATTTATGTGAAGAGATAGTAAATGTTAATATAGTCAATTTCATTGCTAACTAATGTTAAAAGGGGAATTTCTTAATATGTGTGAAAACAAACAAAAAATTACTTATTTTGGACTGGAGGGAGTATATTTTTCTCATAAGCGCTTTTGAAAAAAGTACTTTTGGGGAGAAATTATTTTTTCTACTTCACCAAAATTACTTTTGTTTCTTTTCAAAATCACTTTTTGTTTCTTCTAAAAGTTTGGCCAAACGCCTCAAATTTGAAAAAAAACACTTTTGACACAATTTTTTTTTATACCACTTTTGGCTCAAAAAAACTTGGCCAAACAGGCTAGAATTGCTCTCTCCCTTTATATGCCTGCACGACACAAATTATCATATGCGGATCCACGATTTAAAGTTTATGGGTTCCTGTCATAATTTTCAAATTAGTATACAATAATAATTGAGTTCACAATTAAATTATAGTTATTTAGTGAATTTTTAATAGAAACACCGAGTTTACGCAAAAGTTAATGGGTTCCCTATACTATACTCTAATCCGCTAATATTATTATATAAAACATATATAGTGCTATTAAATGCAATGAAAGTTATACTAACTAATTTTAAAATGCTGAACTCACTCTCGACTTCAATTTTTTTTTTAATAAAAGCTTTTTTACTCTATTAATTGGTTTATTAGTACGAATCTAAATTAGTCCACAAATACATTTTGAATTTTCTATATGATTAAAACAAAAAATTTCTGACTTTAAATATCAACAATATTATGCTCATCACTAAACATTGTGGTGACTGATGAGTAATTTGTACGGTTTCATTTTTAATAAAATTTTCAACTTCAAGTTCTGAGTATAAAATTGCATTTAATATGAAAATTCTATATATTTCAGCATAAATCAAAATTAATAGAGTCCCAAAGCTGCAAAAAAAAATAAAAATTTATCTTCTCTCATCAAAACGACAGGCAAAAACAATGTGAGCTAAAAGCCAAACCCCAAAGCCACCTCTTCTTTGTAATTTCCATAAATCACCTCTCAACATCCTCTGATCAGAATTTTGTTACAAAAACCCTCAGCTTCTCTCTCTCTCTCTCTCTTTCATCACCTTCTTTTCTTCCATTTCTGACCTTAACTTTGAGTCGGTTTCACTCTTCACATTTCAAACATCATCTAAATCTGATCTTTATTTATATCTATTTTTTTCACATAAAAATATTGGATTTTTGCACATACTCTTTAATTTATAGAATTCTGAGTTTATATTTTTTTTCAGTAAAGTTTTGAGCTGCATTTTTCAATGGCTGCTGATGCACAAGCAGTGATTGAAGCTCCTGCGCTTCAATCAAAATATTCTGATGCTGGTTCTGAAGAATCTGACTTTAATTCCAACCAAAATGTGAATAATTCTGAATCTGTTGTTACACCTAATGGTGTTAAGGACTCATTAAATGCTAAATCGGATTCTTATCAAATGCAACATATTGTTGATATGTTGAAGAAACTCAAGTTGAATCCACTCGCTAAAGAGTTTGTTCCTTCTTATTGTTATAATAATAATCGTGATCAGATGCTTTTTGTGCCTGTTAATAAGACTCCGGCTGCTGATGATGCTTTCCCAAATAACCGAAGGGTTCGTATTGTTTCCACTCTGAGTCACATTGATTAAGCTGTTGAATTTTTATTTTATTTTTGTGCAATTTTTGTTGATCGTTTCATGACTTAGATAATTATTTACTTCTCTGATTTCACTTGAAAGAATCGCAATCTTGATGACTGAATTCATTATGAATTTGCTATAGTCTCTGCTGAAGTGTATTTCAGTTTACAAGTTCTGCTTTTCCAGTCTCTTTTATTTCCTTATTTATAAAAAAAAAGTATCTTTCTTGTTTTCTATAATAATATTTTTGTGTTGGATTTTTGTGAGGGTGTCTTTCCATGCATTAATTAGTGGTAAACTTGTTGAATTATGGAAAATACAGTTCATTTGACAATTTCCTAATTTTCCTGGTAAGAAATTTCAGATATGGAAATGTATTTGGAAGCGTCACTTAATCTTACGAGATATATTCGATAATCAGTCTCTCGAATAAGTTGTTGTAAAAGGTTTCATGCTTTGGGCCATTCATCATTTATCAAGGGTAGTTGGTATGAATGTAGAAGCTGGATTTCAAAGTTAGATGGACTTGTGGATTCTGAAGCTCTTTTTGTCAAATGGGATTCTTGACTCTCTTTTTAGTAATTAATTGCTGACTTTCCCTTTTTTAAAAATGGAACTTTGAGATTGAGTGAGTTATTAGTATCATTGACTTTAGTTGTTAGAATTGTGGATGCTTAGCTTGTAAAATATCAACGAATGATATTTTTACATTGTCATGAATGAAGTGAATTTGAGGTTTTGATCTAAGTGTCCACTTGTGAGTTGTTCCTTTTCATTACTCTGGTTGTTTCAGTGGTACTTGCATACAACATTTTGCTTTATGTGGACTAGATATTAGGGAATAAATTCATTTTCGTATAAATTGGATCAAAAGTTTTGGTCTAAAACGGCTTACCAAATGTGCACAACCTTCCCTTTGCGTCAAAGATGTTGTTCCATGACTCGAACCCGTGACCCCGGCACATGCCACCTAAGGAACAACTCTACCATTGCTCCACAGCTCGTTCTCGTTAAAAACTTTCATCTATTCACATAAATTTATTTACTTTCATAAAGAGAGTGCATTTTAAGAAAGTTCAACCTTCCATGCTTTTCAACTCAAGGATAGCGTTTCAGACCATAATTAGTTAATTACCATGATTTAATAAATACCCTAGTGTATTGCGAATTGCATTTCGCCGTTCTTGAATTGATTTTGATTGCTCAATTAAGCAATATGACCCTCACTAATTTTCGTTACTATGTTTCAGCAGAGAGGTAACAACTATAACCAAGGCAGAAGAAGAATGAACAATAGAGCTTTTAGGGCTCAAAGAGAAGATAGCATTAGGAGAACAGTGTATGTTTCTGACATCGATCACAATGTAAGTAAGGATGGATCCTCATTAATCTTCTTATTATGTTCTGTTTAGTATTTATATAGTTCCTCTTTCTGACTCTGCCCCACAGGTCACGGAAGAGCAGCTTGCTGCATTATTTAGCGCTTATGGACAAGTAAGTGACTATGCTCTTCTAGACATTGATGTGGTTCGTTATATTAGATATTTGAGGGCTTTAAGTTCCAGGTGGATGCTTCTATTTTGTACTTTGAGAAACCTAAAAGCTATTAATGCATTTAGTTTCATACTTTAGGAGATGAAAAGCCTTGGCTTGGATCCCCTATAAAGTATGTTTGTCGCTCTATCTACTGTATGATGAAATTCCATGACTCGTAAATAATCAATAACCTTAGACTGTCTAAAATTACAAGTTATCATCAGTATTAATCATTAGGTTGTTTTACACATTAATATCGTGATCGTCAAGTTATCTCGATCATTGCCATAATGATGCCTAGAGGAGCTGGCTTCAAATTACTGATGAGATGCAGCAACATATCTTTTTTCTGTCTTTTGCAGATGGAGATGTTCTTTTTATTTGTTGTGTGTGGAATTACAAAACAAAAGTAGAAGCCCTAAAGGCAATGCAAAACTTAACAGCTTCAACAAAAGACACGTGTTAATTCATATAATAGATATTAATCATAAACTTGACGAATAGAAGGTTAATAAGCTACCAACTTTCATATTCCTTGTAGGTTTACTACTGAATACCAAGGGAACTTCTATCATTGACTTTGAGTTTCACATAATCTTCTTGTTGTTTCACGTAATCTTTCACCTTTACAGAAATCTATAAATTAGGAAGACTCTAATGAAAGTTACAATATCCAGAAGGAAATAGGTAGCTGAATTTTGAACTACAAGGTCCCTAGAGCTCAAAATGACTCTTATCTTTTGCTTGTTACCTCCCTTTTCTTTTCATTCTTGTGGTTTCTGGAATGTGCCAGAAGTTGGAGTTTCCTTATAGATCCTTCTTTCCACTTACTTTCATGTCATAGTGACGTGCTTAAACTGGTCTTCTACACAGTAGCGAGATGTCATTGTGCTTATTATGGTTAAGGTTTGCATGAATTAGTGTATGCAAATCTGATGTTTTGTCTCCTAACTTGTGTCATCAGCTCAGGAGTTTGTTTACAGTTTGGTTACGGTTCATCGCCAATTATATTGTGTGATTTAGGGGGCTTAGGATTTTTTCCTTGCATGATTCAATCCAATTTCTGGTTTTGTCTTTCCAAAGGTCCCCATCATGAGAATTGATACTCCATACACTCGCTTTTACTATTCTTAGTATGGAACAGTCCAAGTAAAAGTTTGATTTGTGTGGAAATCTAGATTAAGTTGTTTGTTGTCAGACTGCAAGGTGCTGGTGAAGGTTGGAGTTTGGACAAAGTCACGATGCTTATGTTCCTGTTTGTTATAGTTGAATTTATTTTCAACTTGCCATTTTGATATTAATTGGAGTGTTCTGAGATTATTTAAGGCACATCCCCAGTTTGCAGCAGATCTATTTATTTTTGTACTTAATTTGACTTTGTCTTGGTATCATGAGGTTTCTTTTAAGGAGTGTAATACTGACTGTTTTTGTTTTGGCTGCATTTGCTCTAAAGGTTGTTGACTGCAGAGTATGTGGTGATCCACATTCCCGCCTTCGCTTTGCTTTTGTGGAATTCGCCGATGAATGTAAGTTGGAGTGGCTTGAAGTTTTTCTTAGGACTGCTGAAACATTCAGAACTAACTTGTCATATGGAATCATTCCAACAGACTCAGCAAGAGCAGCACTTAGCCTTTGTGGGACGATATTAGGATTCTCTCCGCTGAAGGTTCTACCTTCAAAAACTGCTATTCTACCCGTGAATCCAACATTCCTTCCTAGGGTATGCACAGATCTGTGTTGTTCTGTTAACTTGTATATGGATGATGTGGCAAATAAATATGTCGTTCTATCTCATGTTATACAAGTATGGTCATGGAATTAAATGCTTAGTTTTCCATTATGTGTACATTCTATATGCAGTCTGAGGATGAGCGCGAGATGTGTGCCAGGACAGTCTACTGCACAAATATAGATAAGAAGGTATAAATTCTTACCTTTGAAATCTTCTGAAGTTAGCATGCTATGTTTAGCACATCTTTTTGTGGGATACCAGTATGTGATGCCCAGTTTCTGACAATCTGGCTCAGTTACTTTATTGCTGGTTTTATATTTTTATTTTTCCGGTAGTTTCTGTTATTGTCATAATCATCAGAAAGTTCAAATGTATTGTACTCTATCCTGAACAGGTTTCTCAAGCTGATGTCAAGAATTTCTTTGAAACAAGATGTGGCGAGGTTAGTCGGATGTCTGAAACTTCTTATCAAGTTTAAGAATGTCTGCTTAAGAAGTGATCCTGAAGCTGCTCTTCTCTTTACAGGTGTCTCGCCTGAGGCTTTTGGGGGATCAAGTGCATTCTACCCGTATTGCTTTTGTTGAATTTGTTATGGTACATTGATTTTCTTTTCCTTTTTCTTTGAATTTTTGTTGGGATATAGCATCAATAACCCATTGTTACCTTCACCCTTACAACAACCCAGTAGAATCCCACAAGTGGGGTCTTGGGAGGGTAGAGTGTGCGCAGACCTTACCCCTACCCCAAGGGGTATAGAGGTTGTTTCCGACAGATCCTTGGTACCTTCACCCTTATATTTCGATATTTATGCATTCATGTCCCACCTGCATAAAAAGAAATAGGTGCATTGCATGCACCTATAGATTTTAATGTCCCCCTTATTTAGTTTTGTGTCATGGGATTGTCAACACCATCTTTTTTGTAATTCCTCTGAATGTACTTCTCTTCTTTACTCTGTTATTCTGTGGCAACCTAGCATAATATTTAATATTTTCCTTTTGAAGATCTAAACAGGTGTTGGAATATAATGGGAAAAACAGGAGAAAAAGGAAGTGCAAATAAATCTGAACGCTGATTCTTCTTAAAAACAACAATGTGTATCTAGTAAATTTTGCATGTAAAGAGATACTTGATAAATGTGCAGGCTGAGAGTGCAATACTGGCATTGGATTGTTGTGGACAGATTTTGGGATCCCAACGCATCAGGTACCTTAGTTAGAAGTAACTTTGATTGCACCTAATATTGCATCTTTGTAAGCTTGGTATGTCGGGTTCTTTTCTCTTCAAGTAGGCACTATACTCATGCATTCTAAGGTTCCCCTTAAACTGCAAAAGCTTTTTTTTCTCTCTTTCTCTGAATGTATACTATGCCATTGCGTGCTTTCTGCCTTTCTATCATCTGAAAATGAAACTCAAAAGTAATGCTAGAGATACGGGCAGTGCATGTGAGATGCTAGACTTGATATCATCCATTGGTTATTTAGTTTTTGGGACTCGCTGAGGCTAGGGAATATTTTTGTGTTTGTCCCTTGTTCTAAGTGTGAGTTTATGCACTGTAGTCTTGAGAAATATGGCAGTCCCAGGTTTTCAACTGAATTAGTACTCCTTTTGCACAGGGGCGGCTTAGGGGAGGCTAGTAAAGCCTTTGCTTCAAGCCCCTAAATTTTTGGGGGCCCAAATTTTTAATTGTATTATGATTTTATTTTTTCCCAACTTGTTTGGGACTGAGTATTTTATTTTGACTTAAAAAGTACTGAGTATTTTATTTTGGCTTAGAACCTTGAGTTCAACTACTCAAATCTTAATGTCATTAAGTAAAAACTTTTTCAACACGATCCAACGTAATATATTGGAGACGCATGGCTTACATCTTATTAACTTGAATTAGCGCGTACCAATATAAATAATAACATTACTATGAAATATTGCTGGGAACTTAAAGGGTCTTGTAACAATATTATGTTGGGACGAAAAAAAGAAGCGCGACACTATTTCTTTTGTCATATATGTGTTTGTGTATGTACATGTATATATAAGATTCTATTAAAAAAGTATAAGGGCTCTTATTTTATTGAGCAACCCTTGCCTTTGCACTAATAAGAAAGAGCCTTCACTCATGTACCATTCATACTCCAGTCTCCAGCTATAATAACTTTTCCACCCTCTTTGCCAAATTTTATTTTTTACACTCTGCATTTGATAGCATTTGTTGCCACCCGCTATACTTTTCTCATTCAGCTAGCACAATTGGGCTTTGTCTTCAAACTTTCCCCCTTCCCATTTTTCCCGGGTGCTCCGTTCTTTAAATAGGGTATGACATCCTATCTAGTGTTTGTTCTAATTTTACAACTTTGTAATGTCAAGGGTGAGTCCTTCAAAGACACCAGTGAGGCCACGAGTTCCTCGTCTCGTCATGCATTAGTCAATCCTTTGTAGCTCAAGGTCTGGAAAGTGGTCAGCGCAAGCCCTCTTGGAAGACATGAGATTTCGCTACGGGAAAGGCGAAACAAGCTTTTGTTTCAGTAATTTTCATTTTCCTTTTTCCCCTCTTCATTTCATCCTGCAGTGACTCTTTATCGAAGATATTGTTGTTCCTGCTATAGTTTCAGAAACGTCCCAACCTTTATGTACTTCCAGCTTTCATGTTATTTAATCACTTGTTGGTTGGTGGTTGCTGGATGCATGATGCATTTTCTTTTCTAATAAATGGCCATTTGTGCAACTAAAGAATGAAGGCACTCTTTGGTACCCTTTAAAAAGTTCATTTTTTGGATGATCACGAGGGCCTAAATATCAAGTTACATATGCAAAAAAATTTAAGGCACAATATCAGTAAAACCGTGATATTTATTTAATTGGTTTAAACTTGCTTGTAAAAAATAAATCCATGGTTAAATATTGATTTAGGTGGCAAGTTTCTTTAATACGTAGTTACATTAGACACAATAGGAATAGGGAAAGCGACTGTTGTGTTCGACAATCAATAAACTTGGAGTCTGTCTACTTGTCATAATCTAGAAAATGAGGTTTCAGCAAGATGGTTGGACCGCTAGATTTGCTTGGTCTAAAAGGAAACTCAATTAAGATATATATATATAATATTATTTTCATCTGACTTTTGTTTACTCCTATTTATTTTAACTCTTGCACACGAGTAGTTGAAAGTTAATTATCTTTGCATAATTAACAGTATTACATGACAAAATATAATAAGGTTACTCATAACGAATCACGGAATCAGTTACATACAAGCCCTCTTTACCTGGATTCAACTTGATGTATCAATGAACTAATTGTAAATCATGCAAATAAAAAAAGGTTCTCTTGTTAAAAGATTACGATTTGAAATCACAATGAACAAGTTCCAATTTTAGTACTTCCTACCTACTGTTGTTCATAGATTTCCCATTCTCATGTTAACTACTTCATCCGTCTCATTTTATATAAACTTATTTCACTGGAATGAAGTCAAAAAAGAAACAAAAATAGTTGGAACTTATGGTCTTAAATATTGCATAACATTTATGTGACCATAAAATTGTTTCATTAAAGCTAAAAATTAACATTAAATTGTTCTCTAGCACAGGAAGATGCCATTTTTTAACGAGCAATTTATGCAAAATACTTATTGAGCTTAAAGTAATTACCATTTTCTGCCCAATTGAAAAGTACTTACAATATATATCTACCCAATTAAAATTAATTACCCAACCTACCCGCCTGGCTTAGCTTAACTTGACTTGACTTGGTTTGGCTTAGCTTGACTTGATTTGGCTTGGCTTTACGGGTATTTAAAACATTTGTGGCTAGGGCGGGTAATTTTTGTCAGCCACCTGGGTAGAGGTGTACAAACCGAACCAGAAAATCGCACCAAATCGGAAAGTCAAACCAAGTTGATTAAAAAATCCCACTAGGTTTGGTCTGATTTGGTTTGATATTGAGTAAAAAAATCTGAACCAAACCGACATATAAATATATAACTATTATATATACTTTTAAGACTTTATATAGAATTTTCTTTACAAAAATTCTAAAAATATTTGGGATTCTCTTGTGAGATATAATGTTTAATAGAATATGAAGTACTTTGTTCTTATTAACCTTAAGTAATGGTTTATATGATCACTTTCTTATCCAGTGTTACTGAAAAGCCTCTTTGTTCTTCCATGTTCATATGTCAAAATTTATTAAATTCTTATATCTTTTCGAATTTGAAGGGTACTCGACAATCTAAAATTAAATAGAACATATCCTTAATTAGGCATTATATTGATTTTTATGTTTAATTAGTAAATTTGTTTAACCTTGAAAGTATACATCAATGAAAAATTATTGTCAAGCGACTGAAAAAGTAACTATCATGTGTTATTAACAAAATTTTCCAATTTTTTTAATAGATTATATGTTTGTCCTTTATTTTTTTTTGTTTTATATTAAACATATATTTACTTATAAAAAATTTAACAAAGTAAGATTGAAAAAATATTCATGTAACAAAAATATCTGAAAAACCCGACAAATCCGAATCAATTCAAACTGATATAGCTTAGTTTGATTTGGTTTTAATAAAAATCACCCGATCCATGTATACCCTGCGCCTTAATATTTGCCAAAGATTTCCCATTTTGAACAAGCTACAAAGGGAATAGAGTAACACAAAATGAAACACAAGGAATATAAAAAATAAAAAATAAAAAATAAAAAAAGAATGCTATTCGGTTAGTGGCACTTTTGGTCCCTTACTTATTGTTAAATTTTAATGTTGATCCTTGAAATTTGACTCAACATATTAAACTTTAATTAATTAAAATGTGTGCTTTTGTCCCTTTACATAAAAAATTGTTATATTTGGACTATTTGTAAAGTTATGACCGTCATATATGCTATACTGATTATCAATTTAACATAAAACATGGACAATTAAATATTAAAATTGTATTGGCCAAAATTGAGATCAGCCTTGACGATGACGACGATCGAGGTTGAATGACAGTTCAATCAACAAGTAAGAACCAACGACCCTGGTTTGGACAAAGTCAAGTGGAAAATTCTAGTGACGACGGCCGAAGTTCAGTTTGTGGATGGGGAATATTCCTCCTTAGTACTCTCTAGGGTTCCTTGAGGATTGTCCCCTATATATAAAACATGATAGAAAAGGGGGAGGGGGATTTCTTTCATCTGAACTATCAAAAGAGCATACTCTTCTTGTCTTATCTATTAACGCCAACACTTAGAATCACCTTTTGGTATCCTAGATCCAAGAACTTTGAAGTTCTCTTACATTGTCTATCATTCGTTCAGCTGACAAACGAGGTTGTTCATATTCAACGCATGGTATTTGGGACATGCAGTCTTCGGTTATTACATGTATTGCTGCTGCATGCATTCAATTCGTATCTTTACATATTTATTCATTGCCAATCATTATTAACTCAAGGGTTCAACATTTATTATAGCATTCTCACTCCATCCAAGAACTCAAGTTTCTCTAGATCTAATAGTTATTAAGTCTAACTAGGATTAGTCTGACGTTACATTCCATTTAACTACATATTAAGTGTCTTATCATATTTTTGATAAAACAAAATCGGATAGTAATTATGTTAAACTTGTGAATATTTACAAGAAAAGGGATCAAAGGTGCACATTTCAGTTAATTGAAGGATAAATATATTTAGAAAAAAGTACTATTAATATCTCAAGGACTAAAACCAGAATTATCAATAACTGACGGACCAAATGTGCTAATAATCCAATACTATTTGTACAGTATTTTAAATAATCTGTTTTCGCCCCCAATTTAGAAAATTGCACAAGTCAGCGCGGGATGCTATGACACGATCCCAGGTGTCTTGGGGAAAACTCAAAATTTGCCGTACAAGAAATGATTGGTGACAATTTCTAGGTATTTGGCTATTGTATTTTCTCTCTCCCTTGGGCTCTACGGATTAGAAACTACAGAGAAACTGGGAGTGTAGGGTTTTGTAGGCCCTATACTTTTTGTTGTTAATTAATGGAGTAAAGGGACATCTCTTTATAGATGTTTGACTAAAGAATGACAATCCAAAACTTTGACCATTTCTCGTAGAATCCAATGATAATGGGAAACACTCCGTCATTCTACAAAGCTTTGCCTCATCTTTTTTTTGATTTTTCAGTGTTCGGTACCTGCATTGGAGTCCGACTATATCCTGATTTGCATCGCATAGTGCCTTATTCGCGGGGAAGCGCTCCCTACCAAAAAAAAATTCCATACCCATGGCTCGAGCCCGAACCCTCTAATTAAGGTAAGCACTCTCATCTGCTGCACCACATCGGCGGCCTTTCGAGGATTACATTATAGCCTATTTCGCCATCTAACACTTCGAAGAGGGTGGTCTTTGTTACACCTCCGGCATGTGTGGGTAGCAAAATTTCTCCTCGGGTTTTCATACTTGTTAAGTTGAAGCCAGCTAGAAGTTTTGTTGCGAGAATGATGTTCCCGGTTAACTTCACTTGCTCGAAAACTCTCATTTGAATGATGTTGGCTGAACTTTCTAGATCAACCAAAACACGCTTAATTTTTAAATTTAAAACATTGTGAGAAATTACCAAAGCATCATTGTGCGGTAGAAGAAGTCCATCAACATCCTCCTCTGTGAAGATAATGTCATTTTCTAAGACTTCTCGGATAATCTTGCCAAGAGTCGCTGATATATTCGTCTTTTTTTTGCTAGCGAAACGGTCACCCCATTGACCATGTCCCCTACGAAGATCATGTTGATTGTCATCCGGGGTGACCCTGCTGCCATCTTTGATGGCTTCACATTGTCTCGATTTCTACCATAGTTGTTCTTGGCGCGGTCACGTAAAAACTATATGAGGTGACCATTCTTTAACAATGTCACCACCTTTTCACGAAGATATCGGTAGTCCCCAGTCCTATGGCCGTGATTCCATGGAATTCACACCATAGATGAGGATCCTTTTGGCTAGGATACGATCGGATTGGTTTCGATAACCGAGCCTCTTTAATATTGCTCATTGCCGACACCAATTCTACCAGGTTGATATTAAAGTTGTAATCGGATTACCTGGGAGACGTTGAATCTCTGAACCCCGACGCCTCTTTCTCCGGCAACGGTCTGCTATTCCGACCACGGACCGTCCCTCTATCGAAAGTGAACCTATCCAATGATTGGATCATTTATTATCACGCCCGTCGGCTCTTTCGTAAGGTTAAAAACGACTTTTAGAGGATCTTTGATCTACACGAAAATGACTTTTGAATTTATCCTAATTCCGTCCTTTGGAGGATGGTGAGGAACCAAGTTGATCATCTTCTATTCTTATTTTTGACTCGTAGCGATTGTGGACGTCTGCCCATGTGATTGCCTAAAACTCGAGCAGGCTCTCTTTCAATTTTCGGGAGGCGTCGGAACTCAGCGGATGAGACCCTTTGTAAATGCCGTCGTTGCCCACTCGTCTGGAACCGCTAGTAACATCATCCTTTCTTTCTGAAACCCAATCACGAATTCTCGCAACAACTCGGGTCCTCCTTGCGAAATTCTATATATATCCGCCTTTCTGGAATGGACCTTTCTTTTTCCAGCATAAGCTTTAATGAACAAATTTGCAAGCATTTCAAAAGAATCAATAGAATGCTCAAGTAAGAGAGAATACCAAGTTAAGGCACCCTCCGTAAGGCTTTCTCCATACTTCTTCAACAAAACCGATTTGATCTTATGTTGGGCTAAGTCGTTTCCCTTTACTACCACAGTGTAGGTCATGATGTGCTCCTATGGATCCGAAACCGCATCATACTTTCGAATGTCTTGCATCTTAAACCTCTTTGGGATCAACTTTGGTATTGTACTTGATTTAAACGGCAACTACATATACTTCTTTGAATCTGGACCCTTTAACACAGGCGGCGCTCCTTGGATCTGATCCATCCGAGCATGAAACTCCTTCGCGGTCTTATCCATTCGTTCATTCATTTCTCTTATGAATTTCATGAGCTCAATTTTGAAAGGGTCATTTAAGTTGTTGTTCCCAGATCCAATACCGGTCCTTTCGGCCTCGTCGAAACTGAACTCATCCCTTGGAGTGTTGTTATCGATTTTTTGAGCCGTTAGATTTGTGGGAACACTAGGAGGAACCGATGCCCTTCCGTTAGAACTATTGGCGGCACCCGATAATGCCTGCTTCAATTCCTTCATCACACGATCTTGCCTTGTGAGGTGATCCATAATTGCCTTTTGTTTTTCTCTCAAGATTTTGACTATTTCAACAACATTCTCATCCTCTATATCATCAGGAGTTGGGTCCCTCACATGTCAAGGATATTGGTCTTCGCGTATCAGGGTTGCCTCTTCTCCTTCATTACAAGTTTCGCTAGTTGAATCATTACGCCGGAACTCATCTTCACGCTCATTGTGTGCTACAACATTGTTGACATTATTAGCTACCATATCTGAACTTTCTTTTACTAAGGAAAGAATCGAAACATGTTAGTAGAAAACGAATAGATCAAAACTATTATACAATTATCTATGCCCTACGGTGGGTGTTAAATTGTATATCCATAAAATGATACAATTAAATTTATAGTGTGGTTTATAGAAAAGCGTATCAATCTGACCCAAAAATAGTAAATAAATAAGAATAAAAATAAGATTATCAAATGGAATTAAAGAAAACTTCAAGCCGGACTAAGCACTTAACCTTTCGGATGGAAAGGGTGAGAGAAATGTTTTGAGAATTAAGATTAGCGTACTATGAAAGTAGATTATAGTTTATCTTGTGCAGAGGATTTACTGTCTACAATGGATGCTAATCCTCCTATTTATATCTCTATTCAGGGAGACAAGATCTCCAAATCAAACTCTTATTGAATGAGAATAATACCGGCGTTGATGGATACATAACGGTTAGCTATAAATGTAGATATTCTCAGTAACAACTGTTCATTGAATGATATCCGATGACAATGCTTTGAATCTTTATTACGCCTACTCTGTCTTTGGGATTCGTTCAACACCGATTATATACTTACATCCAATGTCAACTGTTTGCTGACTTATGTTCCGCCTGTCTTTAGCTCCACCTTTTATTCTGTCATTCGCCTACTCGTCACTAACTAATTTTCCTTCATACAGATAGTTCCCCTACTTTCTGGTGATGCAACTTAGTGTTACCGGGAAGTATATAAGAGTACCTTTATTGGCGGAAAAGTTCTTGAACGACCTCTGACACTTGAAAGGACACACGTCTTTTGCCGTCAATTTTCGAGGTAATCATGACCACGATTTTTCCATCTATAACTTCTCCACTACTCCTTATTCCAATTATTTACTTTTACAACTTTCTATTATTCTCTAACTTACCTTAGAATACTACTCGAGAACCTAAGCTTTATCAGTAAAAATTTCTTCACTGATTTTTTACCACGATGTCTTCTTATGCTGCTATCTTCGGAAAGTCTATCCTTCTCTTTGGTGGGGCTCCAAATAAAACCAAAACAAAGGAAATTAAGGGCGACTCTGAGCCTCCTACTGTGAAATCCATCATAACTCTTAAACTCAGTACAAAATCGAACTTTTAAGAGAAACCACCTCCAAATTCTAAAAGTGACAGGTTCTGGCATGTTCGTAGATACCCTTCTTCCATTCGTCCTCCTAACGTCCCTGTCGTGAAGGAGTAATGTAATTGTAACAACATTGAAATATTTACCTCCACTAAGGTAGAGAGAGTTACCTACTCCAGGACAGGATTCATATATTTTTACACATACCCTTTCACTTTGGGCCCTTTTTACTTTGAGAGAGGGTGAAGGAACTCATTCAATAATCTTAGAGTTTTTCCATCAGTACCAAGTCTGTTTGGCACAATTAGGCCCATTTGTGTGACAAACGGTGGCTTGCCTTCGTCAATTATTCTATGAGGCCGGGGAAACCCTAACTCTCGCACATGTGATGAACCTCTAATCCCCAAAGATTTTATGTGGGGGAGTGCTAAATATTAGAAAACGCAGTCAACATGCTCTTCTACCAACGTTGACGATGACAATGACCGTGGGTGGATGAAATAGTTCGTTGTTCTTCGGGTATCTATTTCCTTACCATGTAAAAATAAAATTCTTTCTTTGCTTACTTTTATATTCTTCATTCCATCCACTCATTAGGAGCCTCCGTGGGTTCAATACCTGGACTGATAGGTGCAAAACATTTTGGATATTACCACACCAGAAACTCGAAGGTGGAAGGAAATGGCTCCCAAATACGGGTGGAAAGCCAAAAATCATGGAGTTCAATCCACCATTCACATTTCGAAAACTATTTAACTATCTTCTAGTGAAACAGGACTTCCGAAGGGGTCCATCGTTTGCCCCGACATTGAGGCTCTTGATGACCTAGTGGAATCTGAATGAGTATTGTAGAGTATTCTTAGCCGGAGGAGAGCTCATGAATCTACCCGCGCCTCCGGTGAGGGTGTCTCCTCTCGGAGTCCCTAGTCAAAAAATAAGAAACCAAAGAGGAGGTGTAACTCCTCGGCTGAGACTCAAGAGAAGAGAACCGGACCGCACACAGTGGTCCTTGATGATGAAGAAGGGGATGATGATAAAGAGTCCCCCCTTCAAAGAAGAAAAAGATCTTCATCATCTCAACCGGATGCTCAGTCGGAAGATCTTCAAACTCCAACACCAATAGTATTTCAGGGACTTTGGGGAAAATGAATTTGGTTAAAAATGCTGATTCCCACTCTCCAATCCCTATCGACGCATCTAGTCAAAGGATTTCGGTCCTTGAACTTTCTCAACCACCAAATTTTGATCCAATAACAACTTCTTCTCCATCTACGCCAATTTCCTCTTCTCCACCGGCCCCGACTAAACAAGTAGGGAATGTCCCTTCTCAACGGTTGCTCAACCACAGAAATTTGGGAAACACTTACTCAGCACCCACTCCAGACCCTCATGGAAAATTAAGTTCCATTCTTTCAGTTTTGAAGGAGTGCCATATACTTTCCAATCCGATGGAGCTTGCCAATTAGCTGAAGTTGTTGGCCTCAAAGAAAGATGGACTCCCATTTTAGGGAGTACTTAATAAATAATAGCATGGATTTCTCGGCGTATGTAGCAATCTAACTTCCTTCTATCTTCTTTAAATATACTATGCAGTAATAACTTTGGTTCTAACCTTTTTCAGGCCAACATTCTTGCCTCCGAGGGATTGCAAAGATTGATTCTATAAGAGCAAAAGCGTTCTTCAGAATGGGATCACCTTTTGGCATAAAGGAATTACCTTGCCAAGCGCCTTCCAGTGCTGGAGGCAAACATCGCTCAAATGGATGAACTCGAGGCCCGATTGCAGCAGTCCAAACAAGATAGGATGGCTCATAACAAGGAGGCCGCCCAGCTACATGAAAACCTTAAGGAAGAAAAGACCAAGAGGATTGAACTCCATGACACTGTGACTGTTGCTGCCGAGCGTGAGTCTGCCTTTATGGAACAAGTTAATAACTTGGTGGCTAGCTTACGCTCCAAAATCGAGAAGGCCAAAACTGCCTAGGAGAGGAGAGCAAAAATGGAAGAAATACTCAAAAGAGTCAAGGAACAGAATTGACTTCACTCAACCACCAACGTTGATCTCGATTCCAAAATCAGCACAATGAAAGCTGAAAATGAAAAACTCCAAACAAAAATTGATAAGCTCCTAGTGAAACTCCAAGACCAAGAAGATTCCCTCGTCTTTGAGGAAACCTACGCCATATATCATACGAAGAGGAAGACTTTGCAAGATTACAAAGAAGTCATTACCAACATTGATGATTGTATTGCGAAGGCCCGTGAATTGAAGACAACCTCTCGTAAGAACCATCTTGCTCGGCCCACTGCATGTGATTATTTGAATACAAAATCCGAGTATTCGGGAACCGAAGGAGAAACCGCATAAGATGAAGGCCTCGAAACGGAAGCGGAACAACCTTTTCCCACTAGAGAAAATGAAGGCTCGTCTATCCCTTCGTTTTTTGGCAGCAAGAAATTATGCACTTTTCTTTACTTTTTGTAATTATGACAAAACTTTCTACTAAGTCAGGCATTTTAATTAATAGAAGAAATTATTTGTTTATGTATTTTGCAAAAAAATATTCTTTTTCATTTAACTGACAAAGCTTCGAGAATCTTTTTACATTCGATAGCTTTTGATTCCGGGCATAAAAACTACCAGAATCTATCCTTTACTATGAGGTTTAGTAAGAGAGGCCCTTATATTTACGGTGCTCTTGAAGATGACGTCTCATGTTCATTTCAACACAAGCATTTGAATCTTTTTGTTAACTCTCAAATGATACAATAAATTAACTTATCATGCAAACAAGAAATAAGATAAAAACAAAAGGACTTTGATTTATTCATTCTATCTTTAAAAGTATATTTACATAAACATTCATTTGCTTAAGTAAATAAAGTTGCCAATACATGTGGCTAACTTGTACAACTTATTTCTACGGAGCTGATCATGCAGTCTCCAAGCCTGATAAAGCATTGACCCAGTTTTTACAGTCCCCGGTCTTCGTAATACCTTTCGCATCTTGTCATGTATTATTTCCTCCCAGTGTTCGAATTCTAAGCATGAGAATTCAAACACTGGAAGATTTGCATATGACCCTTGTTTCGTAATGAGCCTTTATGTTCATTCCTCATTAATAGAAACAACTTGCGGATGGGTAAATAATCTATATCCAGAGGCCGATGATTTTGAGGAGATGAGATTTGTTATCGGGTCTAAGATTATTTAACCGTCCATAGGTTGATTACCATATGAGTTGATCCATATAGAGTTGTATATACTCATGCTAAATTGAAGGCAAGAGCTTTGGGTTGTTGATTCACCAACTTGCCGATGATCCTTCCTTTATGGTATGCTTACATCTCTACCTTGTTAAAAACATTGTCAGAGAAACTCAATTTGGACAAAAATTGATCGAAGGGAAAAAGGGTGCAGCACATGCTTTTAGTACCAGCAAGGATCTTCAGCAGTAATACCTTTTAAAGTAAGTCACATTCCAATTACTTGGCAATTTAACTCCATCTTTATTTTCCAATTTGCACGAACCTTTATCGGTTATAGCTAAAACCCGATAAGTTCCTTCCCATGTTGATCCCATCATTCGCTTTTGAGCCACTATCCTCACATATGCCAGATCCTGATGCTCCTTAAGAAAATCTTATTTAACTAGCAATGCTTCATCATTTGCTTATTCGTTTGCTCGAAAAACCTTAATGTCGGTTCCTCTACTTCCACCGGTATCAAATCCTCTGAATCGTATACACGTGAAAAGGTGTATTTCTCTTGTTCTTGACTTTGTTGTAGTCCGGTACGCCCATAACACACCCAGTGACTCATCTAACCACTTTCCTTTAGCTTTCTCTAACTTCTTTTTAAAGTTTTGAATAATTACCTTGTTGGTCGACTCCGCCTTTACATTAGTACTCGGGTGGTATGGTGAAGATGTAATTTGTTTGATCTTCAATCATTCCAAAAGCTTTCTGACTTTGGAACCTATGAATTGTGGCCTGTTTTAACGAGCAATTTCTTTTGGTATTCTGAATCGATAGATGATGTGGTCTCACATAAAATTGATCACCTCTCGTTCTCCAATATTCTGGTAAGCACCTGCTTCAACCCATTTAGTAAAATAATCAGTTAAAACCAAAAGAAATTTTACCTTACCAGGTCCTTGCGGCAAGGGACTGACTATGTACATCCTCCATTTCATGAATGGCCATGGTGACACTACCGAATGCAAAATTTCCGCCGGTTGATGTTCTAATTATGGATGGCATTGACATTTATCGCACTTTTGTACAAATGTCTTTGCGTCTTGCTTCATCCGAGGCCAATAGTAGCCGGTCATAACTAACTTGAGAACCAACGAGTCTACACTGGAGTGGTGTCCGCATACGCTTTCATGAACTTCCCTCATCACGTAGTTAGCTTCCAAGCCCCTAGACACCGAGCCAATGGTCCTTGGAATGACCTCATGGATAATTGTCCATCAACAAGACAGTAACGAGTCGCCTTGGTCCATAGTGCCTAGTATGCTTTTGGGTCTTCGGACAATTTGCCATGTCTTAGGTATTCAACGAACTCGTTCCTCCAGTACCAAATTAAGTGGGTTGAATTGACTTCACGTTCTCCATCCACGTCCAACACTGAAGGCAGGAGTTGAAAAACCGTACCGAAATCAAACCCTTTCATCTTTGTGGATAAACCCATATTAGCTAGTTCGTATGCCTCCACGTTTTCCTCCCTTAGAATGTGGATGATTGACCACTCTCTAAACCGTGAGAGTAATGCTTGAACCTTGTTCAAGTACTATTTCTTGTGCTCCTCCTTGGTGTCGAAAACTTCATACACTTGGTTTAACACCAGTTGGGAGTCACATTTTATCTCGATGATCTCGGAACCTAGTCCCCGAGATAGTTCAAGTCCTGTAACCAAAGACTCGTACTCGGCTTCACTGTTAGTTAATGGTCAGTTCTAATGGCCTGCCTTAGGGTTTCCCCCAAAGGAGTGCTTTAAACTACCCCGAGACCGGACCCTTTTACGTTGAAGGCTCCATCCGTGAACAAGGTCCAAACTCCCGATACTATTCCTGATACCAACACTGCTTCTTCAGCAGCTAAAGGCATTAACCCAGGACTGAAATCAGCCACGAAGTAGGCAAAAACTTGTTATTTAACTACGGACATGTGCTCGTATTCAATGTCGAATTCCCTGACTTAGACTTCCTACTTAGCCAAACTATCTAACAACTCAGGCTTATGAAGGACATTCCTTAAGGGAAAGGTTGTCACAACGGTTATTAGATGAAATTGAAAATAAGGCCTAAGCTTTCGAGAGGCAACCACGAGATCTAAGGCCACTTTTTTAAGGTGCGGATAGTGTGTATCCACCCCTGATAATACTTTACTAACGTAATAAATAGGAATTTTCATACCTTTTTCTTTTCGGGCCAAGACATCACATACCGCTACTTTCGAGACTACAAAATAAATCAACAGTTGCTCCCCTTCTCCCGGTTATGACAATAATGGAGGTCTAGACAAGTACCTCTTTAGGTCTTTCAGTGCCTGTTGGCATTCCGGAGTCCATACGAAGTCGTTCTTATTTCAAAAGCAAAAAGAAGTGATGGAACTTCTCTAAAGACCTCGAGATGAACCTCTTAGAGCCGCCAACCTACCAGTCAATCTCTGTACTTCCTTAACGCTTGTCAACTAGTCCGAGATATCCTCGATGACCTTGATTTTATTAGGGTTTCCTATTTGAGAGCCCAAAACTCCGTAGGAACTTACCAGGACCCACTCCAAAGGCACATTTTTCCAGGTTGAGCTTCATGTTGTACTTTCTCAAAATTTCAAATGTCTTTTGGAGATGTTCTAGATGACCTCCTGCATTAAGAGACTTAACTAACATGTCGTCAATATAAACTTCTATCATCTTACTTATCTTTTTTTCAAATATCTTATTAACGAGCCTCTGATACGTGGCTCCAACATTTTCAAGCCCAAAATGCATCACATTGTAGGAATATGTGCCAAAGTTTGTGATAAAAGAAGTGTTCTCTTGGTCTTTCGGGTTCATCCTAATTTGATTATATCCAGAATAAGCATCGAGAAAACTTATTAATTCGTGCCCGGACGTATCATCAATCATTTGATCAATGTTTGGCAATGGGAAAGAGTCCTTAGGTCACACCTTATTTAAATCCTTATAATCTACACACATCTGTTATACTTTTTAGGAAATACTACTATGTTATCTAGCCACTCCGGGTACTTTACCTCTTGAATCGAATCAATATTTAGTAATTGGGTTACCTCTTCCTTAATAAACATGTTTCTGGCCTCTGCTATCGGTCGTTTCTTCTGCCTTACCTGGAGGGAAGTTTGGATCTAGACTCGGTGTGTGGACCTCCACCTTCAATGGAGTGCCCGTTATATCTGAATGCGGCCATGCAAATCAATCAACATTAGATTTAAGAAATTATGAATTTTAACATGAGTTCGGGACTTAACCCCATTCTTAAATGGAACTTTCTTTCCAAAAATTCTTCGAACAAAGCCACTTGTTCGAGCTCTTCTGCATTGACTTAGTTACATTCGTCTCCTCCGCTACTTGAAAAGACCTCGGTACATGATATAATTCCTATTACTACTCGTTTTTATCGTCTTCAATTGGGATAAGAGAAGTCATTGGTTCTTGTAATTGATATTTGCTTGTTTCTTTGCCCTTACTGCTGGAAACGGTTATTGGGTTCATCTCCCTTTCACGCAGTTGATCTCCTCTGATCAGCATGATCCATTCTAGTGTTGGAACTTTAACAGTTGATGGTAGGTTGAAGGTACGACCTTCATTTTTCTGAGGATTACATTATAGCTTATTTCTCCATCTACTACTTCGAAGAGAGTGGTATTTGTTACACCTCCGACATGTGTGGGTAGAAAATTTTCTCCTCGGGTTTTCATGCTTGTTAGGTTGAAAATCTCTAGAAGTTTTGTTGCTAGAATGATGTTCCTGGTTAACTTCGCTTGCTCTAAAACTCTCATTTGAATGATGTTGGCCGAACTTCCTGGATCAACCAAAACACACTTAATTTTGAAATCTAAAACATTGTGAGAAATTACCAGAGCATCATTGTGCGGTAGAAGAAGTCTGTCAGTATCCTCCTCTGTGAAGATAATGTCGTCTTCTAAGACTTCTCGAATTCTCTTGACAAGACTCGCTGATATATTCATCTTTTTTGCTGCCGAAAATGTCACCTTTATTGACCATGTCCCCTATGAAGATCATGTTGATTGTCATCCGGGGTGACCCTGCTGCCAGCTTTGATGGCTTCGCATTGTCTCGATTTCTACCATAGTTTTTCTTGGCGTTGTCACTTGAAAACTCTCTGAGGTAACCATTCTTCAACAATGTCACCACCACTTCACGATGATATCAGCAGTCCCCAGTCCTATGGTCGTGAATTTCATGGAATCCACACCATAGACTAAGATCCCTTTGGCTAGGATCAGATCAGATTGATTTCGGGAACCGAGCCTCTTTAATATTTCTCATTGTCGATACCAATTCTACTAGGTTGATGTTAAAGTTGTAATCGGATAACCTGGGAGACGCTGAATCTTAGGACCTCGACGCCTCTTTCTTCTGCAATGATCTGCTACTCCGACCACGATCCGTCCTTCTATCAAAAGTGAACATATCCAATGACTAAAATCCTTTATTACCACGCCCGTCATCTCTCTTGTAAGTTTGAAAACAACTTCTAGAGGGTATTTGATCTATATCAAAATCGCTTTTGAATTTATCCTAATTCCAATCACGATTTTGTCCTTTGAAGGACACCGAGGAAACAAGTTGATCTTCATCTATTCTTATTTTTGACTCATAGTGATGTGTACTGCCCATGTGGTTGCCTGAAACTCGAGCAAGCTCTCTTTCAATTTGTAGGAGGCATAAGAACCCTTGAATTGAGACCCTTTGTCAATGCCTCTGCTGACCAGTTGTAGGGACCACTGGCAACATCATCCTTTATTTTTGGAACCGGGTCATGAATTCTCGCAACAACTCGGATTCTCCTTTTGAAGTTCTGAATATATCTGCCTTTATGGCATGGACCTTTCTTTCTCCAACATGAGCTTTGATGAACGAATCTGCAAGAATTTCAAAAGAATCAATAGGATGCTCACGTAAGAGGGAATACCTTCGTAAGGCACCCTTCGCAAGGCTTTCTCCAAACTTCTTCAGCAAAACCAATTTGATATCATGTTGGTCCATGTCATTTTCTTTTACTGACGTTGTGTATGTCGTGATGTGCTCCTGTGGATCCTAAGTCCTATCATACTTTGGAATATCCGGCATCTTAAACCTCTTTGGGATCAACTCAGATGCCACACTTGGTTTAAACAACAATTGCATATACTTCTTTGAATCTAGACCCTTTAACACTAGCAGCTCGCCTGGGATCTAATCCATCCAAGCATGAAACTCCTTCGCATTTTGATCCATTCGTTCATTCATTTATCTCATGAATCTCGTGAGCTTGATTTTGAAAGGGTCATTTAAGTTGTTATTCCCAGATCCACTACCGGTCCCTTTGTCCTCCTCGAAACCGGACTCATTCCTTGGAGTGTTATTATTGGTTCTTTTAGCCGTTTGATTTGCGGGAACACTGAGATGAATCGGTGCCCTTCCATTAGCATTATTGGAGGTGCACGATAATTCCTGCTTCAATTCCGTCATCACGCGATCTTGCCTTGAGAGGTTATCCATAGTCGTTTTTTTGTTGTTATCTCAAGATTTTGACTGTTTTAACAACATGATCATCCTTCGCATCATCAGGAGTTGGGCCCCTCACATGTCAAGGATAATGGCCTTCGCGTATTGAGGTTGCCTCATGTGATGACCCGATAGGTCATTCTGAGTTCTAGCACTTATTTAAGTGTTCCAAGACCTCAATTAGCTCCATTTAGTGATTCTTGATTTGCATGTGCAGTCTGTGTCTTTTTCCGGAAAGTTTTTATATAAAAAATTGAAGAAAATATGAATTTTAGCCTTAAAATGATTTGGGTTGACTACGGTCAACATTTTGTATAAATAGACCTAGATCGGTATTTTGACAATCCTAGTGGGTCTGTATCGTGATTTTTGGACTTGGAAAAATGCCCGGAATTAAATTCGGAAGCCCCTCACTTGTTTTGATGTGATTTGTTGAAAACTAGTAATTTGAAGGTTTAAATTTTTTTGATGTTTGACTATAGCTTGACTTTTTGGCTACCGGGTTCGAATTTCGGTTTCGAAACTTGGTATAGATTCATTTTACTATTTAAGACTTTTCTGCAAAGTTTGGTGTAAAACGAAGTTCATTTGATAGGATTCGAACTCTCGGTTGTGAATTTGAAAGTTCTTGAGTTTCTTTAAAGATTTCATGCATTTAGATGTCTGATTCGTAGTTCTAGGTGTTATTTTGGTGTTTTGATCATGCGAGTGACTTCGTATATTGTTATTACACTTGTGTGCATGTTTGGTTTGGAGCTCAAGGGTATCAAGTGAGTTTCGGATAGGCTACGGGTCAATTTTGGACTTAGGGGCCTGGTGGTTTTGTTGTTGCTGGTGTCTGAGGATTTATGCTTCGCGATCGCGAAGGGGAAACTGTGACAAAGGAGGGATTCGTTCATCGCGAACGCGAGAAGCTGGTCGCGAACGCGAAGTAGCGGGGGGTTTAGCCTTTGCGAACGTGACCCTCCTCTCACGAATGTGTAGTGTTAGGGAGGTACCTAGGAGAGTTGGTCAGTTAAGTTTTACCCGAATGTGAGCCTGGGCTCGCGAACGCAAATGCCTGGGGGAAGGACCATCGCAAACGCGTACAACAGCTCGCGAACGCGATGAACACTTGACACTCAATCTTTAAAACTTCTAAAAATCGGGAATCATCTATTTTTCACCATTTTCAAGTTTGAATTTGGCCTAGAGGTGATTTTGAAGAGGTTTTTAATCCCAACTTTATAGGTTAGTAGATTTTAATTCGTTTCCTTACATTTCCATAAACACCCATTGATTATAACCTTTAAGCTACGATGTTTCATGGTAGAAATTAGGAATTTAGCTAGAAATTAAAATTTTTGAGAAATTGGGATTTAGACCTCAAATTGAGGTCGGATTTCGGAGCTAATCACATAACTAGGCTCTAGGATGAATGGGTAATTGATTTTTTGTCTGAATTTCGAGTTTTGACCAAGCGGGCCCTGGGTTGCTTTAGTTGACTTTTTTAAAAAATGTTAAAGATTGAATCTTTTTCACTTTTGGACAGCTTTTAAAGCTTATTTTAGAATTATTTGAACTATACTTGGTTAGATTTGATTGGTTTGGAGGCTAATTCTAGAGGAAAAGAGCGGTTGAGCATTGAATTAGTTACAGAGTGAGGTAAGTGTCGTGGTTAACCTTGACTTGAGGGATTAGAACTTGTTGGTCTATTTTTTATGTGTTTTATGTGTAAGGACAACATATGTGTGAGGTGACGAGCACCTATGTATTGTCATTAGGTTAAAGCATGCGGGTGGAAATTATTTCTTTGTGTTATATTGTTCCGTTTTATGATATCCATGCTTAGGTTAGATTGCTACTTCTTTGATTATTCGTTTCGTATTTATTGCTTATTTCAGAGTTGTTGAATATTTTTGGAAGTTGAAGTTTGACATCATGGCATCATATTGCTTATTATTACATGGTGAGGAAGAGAGTAAAAGCACGAAGGGTGATGTCGTGTCATTTCATTCATATTATCATTATTACCGGTGAGGAAGAGAGTAAAAGCATGAGGGGTGATGTCGTCCCATTTCATTCATATTATCATTATTACATGGTGAGGAAGAGAGTAAAAGCACGAAGGGTGATGTCGTGTCATTTCATTCATATTATTATTACATGGTGAGGACGAGAGTAAAAGCAGGGTGATGTCATGCCACTATAGTCATATTATTGCATGGTGAGGACGAGCGTAAAAGCACGAAGGGTGATGTCGTGCCATTTTCATATCATTGATTTGACTGATTCTTGATTTTGTTGATTTACTTGGTTATTTCTTGATTTCATACTTGCAGTATTTATTCTGTCTTCCCCTCTTCACATGTCCCCTCCCAGTTAGTACGTTATCATTCTTTCTTATTATTATTGCTTTATATACACTTGTACAAGTTTATTTATGTATGTGTCTTGTTATAACCTCATCACTACCGCGTCGAGGTTACGCTAGACATTTTCGGAGTACATTGGGTCGGTTGTACTCATACTACACTTCTGTTTTTCTTGTGTAGATATTGCTATTGGTCCTAGTGGTGCGTCAGGTGCGACAATATAGATCATCTCATATGGAGGCTCGAGGTAGATTTTCTGGCACCTGTAGACCTTGAAGTCCCCTTTCATTTCCCCCTTTTACTGTTTATTTCTTTTGAAATAATTGTATTTATTTTAGACATTGTTTGTAGACTTCTAGTTTCTCGTGTACTCGTGACTCCGGATTTTTGGGAGTAGATATTATCATGTGGCTTATATCAGTATTGTGTTGGACTTGGTTTTTTATTTTTCGTTGAATATCATTATTGTGTTTTAATCGTTAAAAATTGGTTAATTAATTATTTTATGTTGGCTTGCCTGTCAAGTAGATGATAGGCGTCATCATGACGTGAGGTTGAAATTTCAGGTCATGACACCTGATCTCCTTCATTGCGGGTTTCGCTAGTTGAACCATCATGCTGGAACTCATCTTCACGTTCATTATAGATATGATGTCTACAATGTGCTCCAACATTGTAGACATTATTAGCTACTTTATCTGATTTTTATTTTTCTAAAGAAAGAATCAAAACTTGTTAGTCACAAATGAATAGATCAAAGCAATTACACATTGTCAATGCCCCACGGCGGGCGTCAAATTGTTTACCCGTAAAATTATACAGTTGAATTTATAGCGTGTTTTATAGACAAGTGAATCGATCTGACCCAAAAATTGTAAATACATAAGAACATAAATAAGATTATCAAATGTAATTAAAGAAGATTACAAGCCTAACTAAGAACTTAGTCTTTCCGATGGCAAGAGCGAGAGCAATGTTTTGAGAACTAAGACTAAGCGTACTATGAAAGTAGATTATTTTAGTTTTTTTCTTGGTGCAGAGTTTTTCGTGTCTATAATGGATGCTAATCCTCCTATTTATAGCTCTATTCAGGGAGACAAGACACCCAAATCAAAATCCTCTTGAATGAGAATAAAACCGATATTGATAGATGCATAACAGTTGGCTATAAATGCAGATATTCTCTGTAATGGCCGCCCATTGAATGTTATCCGAAGACAATGCTTTGAATCTTTGTTACCGGCTACTCTGTCTTCGGGATTCATTCAGCACTGATTGCATCTTACATCCAGTGCCAGTTGTGTGCTGACTCAAGTCCCACCTGTCTTTAATTTCACGTTTAACTTTTCATTTTTTTAACTTGAGAAATTGATTTGATTATACACTAAATTAACTGATCTGACGTCTTAGTTGGTCTCAGTCAATGTCAACCTTCACATGTCGTGCCTCATAAAAAGGGGAGACAAATGGTCGGGGTGAAAGTCTTGAACTTATTAATGTCCATCTAGCTAAGATTAAACCAACTTTAAATTAGATAAGTTGAAAGTTAAATGTGCAAAATCAAGAGATAAAATGCCGAAGATCGTGCAATGGAGGGGTAAATTTCACAGATGATCATATAACTATGACTTTGTTTTTTACCAAAGTCATATAACTATGTTCTCTCACAAAAAAATCATAAAACTTTCACTAACTCGCACAAAAATCATAGTGACTGAAAAACACAACTTTTCAGTAGTATTTTCTTATTTTATATTTTATTATTACATTTATTTTCAGTCTAATAGATAATAACACTATTAAAATAAGAAAAATATATATATTTAGCATCTCCCAAAAAAAGTAGCCAATAAGATATATATTTTATATATGTATGTATAATATACATATTTTATATATATTTTGGTTAGAGAATGCAATTAGCTTCAACCGACCGATCAATTTTTGCCCTTAAAATAGGAATTATCCAACCCGACCAAACACATTACCCATATATATAAAGTAATATAATATCGTACGTGAATCCTTCACCAAAATATTTTAGTTTGGAATGCATGAGATTCAGACAAAAAAAGACAAAGAGAAAGAAATAAAAGGTATGGATAATTAGAGAGCTCTTGAAACAATAATGCTATCAATTTGAATGAAAATCTTTAAGAAGAAAAAGAAGAAGATATAAGTATCGTGTTGGGGGATTCACTTTTAATATATTTTAATTTTTATATATGGGTATTGGGTCTGGTAGGTTGGTCATTTTTATTTTAATTGGATTATTATTTATTAGACTGAAAATAAAAACTAAAAAAATGGAATAAAAAATATTACCAGAAGATAGTATTTTTCTTCACTATGATTTTTGTGTTAGATAGTGAAAGTTTTATGATTTTTGAGTGAGAAAACATAGTTATATGACTTTGGTGAAAAATTATAACGATCCGATCGGTCGTTACGTAGAATCTGCATTTAATTTACTGTTATTGCCTTGTCATAGGTTGGTTATACTGTTTATGATGTGTTAGAGTTGGTAGGCTCGGAATCGGAATGGTTATAGTGAGAATTTAGTCATTTAGTCTTTTAAAATAGCCTTAAAGTGAAAAAAGTTAACTGAGAGTTTAATTATTGGCAAATAACCTCGTAATGCGGATTTTATGGCTCGGATAGCTTCGTTAGGTGATTTAGGACTTAGGAGTGTGTCCGGAACAATTTTGTGATGTCCGGTGTAGAATTAGGCTTGAATTGGCGAAAGTTAGTTTTTGGTGATTTCCGGTCGGCAGTGAAAAATAGGCTATCGAGGTCGGAATGGAATTCCGGAAGTTGAAACAGGTTTGTAATATCATGTTGGATATGTCTGTAAAATTTCAGGTTAATCGGATGTGTTTTGGATAGTTTCGGCAACGTCGGTGGAATTAAGAAATTTCAAAGTTCTTAGGCTTGAATCCGAGGTGATTTTAATGTTATTTTTGGTGTTTCGAAGGCTCGACTAAGTCAGAATGATCATTTAGGACGTGTTGGTATATTTGGTTGGGGTCCCGGGGGCCTCGGGTGAGTTTCGGGTGGTTAACGGGTCAATTTATTATTTGGAACTTAGGTTGTTTTGCTGGTGTTTTCTGCAGAGGGATTCACCCTATGCATTCACGGAGGGGGTCTCGCGTTCGCATAGAGGAAATTGGGGAACTGGGGAAATTCTTCTATGCGTTCGTGGTCGAGGAGGTGCGAACGCGGAGGGTTAAGTGGGGTAGCCATCGCGAACGGGGAATGAGGAGTGCGTTCGCGAAGAGTATGTGGCAGCTGAGGGACCCAGGCCCATTTGGCATGTGCATTCGCGTAAAGGCCAATGTGTTCGCATAGGCCTGGGTTGGTTAAGCAGTGCGATCGCGGGATTTTAGCCGCGTTCGCGAAGAGGAAAATGAGGCAGTGGGAAATTGTACTATGCGAACGCGGTCAAGCTTATGCGTTCGCGAAGGGTAAAATCCCTAGGCAGTATTCAATTAAACCCTCTGCGACTATAACTCACTTTTCCACCATTTATGAACGAGAAGAAGCTTTTGAGGCGATTTTTAAGAGAGGAAATCATTGTTCTTCATTGAGGTAAGGATTTGGACCTTAATACTCGATTATATGTGGTTAAGAATCAAAATATCAGTGTTTAACTTATGAAAATCAGTAGAAAAAGATGGAATTAGGGCTTGAGATTATAACACCTTTAGGGGATGATTTGAGGGGTCAAACAAACT
The DNA here is from genome assembly GCA_005239495.1 of Nicotiana undulata. Classification (NCBI taxonomy): domain Eukaryota; kingdom Viridiplantae; phylum Streptophyta; class Magnoliopsida; order Solanales; family Solanaceae; genus Nicotiana; species Nicotiana undulata. The sequence goes on along the minus strand of ML287635.1, from coordinate 13,442 downwards.
CCGATTTTAGAGTTCTTTATATGTACGGACTTGTGAGATGATGTAGAACATTTTGGTATAAAATTTATCAAGTTCTGATACGCGGTCTCGGGGGTCGGGTTTTGGCTAATTTCGGGTTTTGTGCTAAAATTAGTATTTTTCAATTGGAATTCGTTCCCTTAGCATAATTTGATGAGAAAGATCTGATCTTTATAGATTTAGAGCACTCGGAAGTTGATTCGAGAGTCAAGCGGGTTGCAGAGTAACTTTTCGGGCTAGTTTGAGGTAAGTAATGTCTTTAAATTTTGTCCTGAGGGGTATGAAACCCCGGACTTTACATCCTTTCACGGATTTGGAGTGACGCACACACTGGATGACGAGTGTGGGGTGTGCACGAATTGAAAATTTGGAAAAATGTACCTTTTTAGGCACCTATTGAGTTGCGAAATTGCTTTTAAAACTTATTCTCTATAGTGCTACTATGATTTGATACAATTGGGATGTAATCCATGTTTGGGGCATAGTGTCGATCTGTTTTAACCCCTTGGGGGATGGTTTACTGATATTTTTACTATTTTGAAACTATAATTTTTCACTCAGTCTTTCTTGTGAAATTGTTGACACTCTTAATTGATGATATTACTATTTCTTGAAATGAAATACTATTTTGGGTCGAGAACCCCATTTTATTCATGGTCCGAGTGGCATGCTGAGAGTGTTTGACTGAGTGAGGCCGAGGGCCAATGTTGTGAGGATGTTATGATATGAGTGAGGCTGAGGGCCAATGTTGTGAGGATGTTATGATATGAGTGAGGTCGAGTGCCTGAGAGTGAATTATGCCATGATTTGGCTTGTTTATAGCGCTTGGGATGTAGGAGCCCCTCCGGAGTCTGTACACACCCCCAGTGAGCGCAGGTACCTACTGAGTGCGAGTGCCGAGTGATGAGTGATTGGGAGGCATGAGTGACAGTGAGGTTGCCCACGGGGCTGATACTGAGTGATGGTGAGGTGCTGAGGGAAATTGTTACAAGTGATGATTATGGCCCGAGGGGCAGTTTTATGATGATATTTCATTAAGTTTTGACTATGATTCACTTCATTTTTCAAACTGATTTTATTGAGCTACTGGAAAAATATACTTGTTTCAAAGGATTTCATGAAAATTGGTTTTCCTATTTATGGATATTGTATTGAGACTTGATGTTTTATTGTTTTGTGGATTGGTGTTTTGTGTTGTGTGTTTCATATACTTCAGACTGTGATATATTTTCATTACTACTCAGTTGGCGTACTCATCATTACTCTATGCACCCCTGTGTGCAGATCCAGGTACTGGTTCGGAGCAGTAGTCGTCCGAGCTCGTTGTCATCAACGTTGGGATTTTGAGGTAGTTGTCCAGCGTCCGCAACTTCTCCACTTCCCTTCTTCATATAGTTCTTAGTATTTGATTCATAGATATTATTATGACATTGGGAGAGTTAGTTTATTTCTTGTATGCTCGTGATCGGCTGACTCCAGTCTTGGGAGAATTGTTTAGACTGTTAGATTATTATTGGGGCGTAAAGACTTAAAGAAATTATTTTATACTCTGTTTGCTGCTTATTATTGATTTTTGAAATATTATAATAGAACAAATGGGTAGTAATGTGATGGTTGGCTAGCCTAGTTCCACGATAGGCGCCATCACGACCTGTTAGGATTTGGGGTCGTGACAAGTTTTTATCAGAGCTCTAGGTTACAAGACTCAACGGTCATGAGCAGGTTCAGTAGAGTCTTGCGGATTGGTACGGAGACGTCTGTACTTATCTTCGAGAGGCTGCAGAACTCTTAGGAAAAATCTCAATTTCTTGAACTCTTTCGTGCCATTCTATTGGTTCTCGAAATCTAAACTCATGTTATTTCATTCTCTCAAAGATGGTGAGGACACACACTACCGATCAGGGTGACCAGACACCAACCAGACCCACAAGGTATCGGGGACGTAGTGGAGTTAGGGGACCAGCCCGCGCAGCAACCGGGACAGTACCACAGGATCCCCCTATCATTCAGAATCAGGTTCTCGCCGAGGGTGCTCCAGCGGGACAGGCTCAGGCACCGACAGTGCCTATTGTTATTCCGGGTCTTCAGGAGACCCTGGCTCAGATATTGACGGTGTGTACCAGTTTGGTTCAGGCAGTTGCTATGTTTACTACTGCCACTACAGCTCAGACTGGGGGAGGCATTCAGACTCCAGCTGCCCGGACACCTAAGTAGGATGTACAGGGTATTCAGGCACCGGGGGTAGTCCCAGCCCATTCGGTTGCCTCAGATCAGGACGATGTAGTCCCAGCTATGCCCGAGGATGAGCAGCGTAGGCTGGAGAGGTTCAGTAGACTTCAGCCTCCGACTTTCAGCGGCATAGAGGGTGAGGATGCCCAAGGTTTTCTGGATAAATGCCAGAGGATACTACGTACTGCGGGGATTTTGGAGACTAGTGGGGTCTCGTTTGCTACATTTCAGTTTGCGGGTGTTGCTTTCACTTGGTGGGAGGCATTCGAGAGGCGTAGGCCGGTTGGTTCAGCACCTCTCACCTGGCAGCAGTTCTCCACGATCTTTTTGGAGAAGTACATTCCTCAGTCCCACAGAGATGAGCATCGCAGGAAATTTGAGCAGCTGCGCTAGGGAGAGTCGTCAGCTACTCAGTACGAGATGAGGTTTTCCATGTTGGCTAGACATGTTTCGAAGTTAGTCCCTACGGATAGGGAGAGGATCGGGAGGTTTGTAGATGGTCTCACGTATCAGCTTCGCATTTTGATGACCAGGGAAAGAGTGTCTGGAGCTACATTTGAGCAGGTAGTTGACATTGCTCGGGATATTGAGTCGGTTCGTAGGCAGGAGCGTGAGGAGAGGGAGGCCAAGAGGCCTTGGGGATCAGGTAGCTTCAGTGGTACCCCTTCCAGAGGGCAGGTTTAGCACAGTAGAGGTCGTCTATTTAGACCTCCACAGCCAACTCGCCCAACTTATAGTGGTGCATCTTCGGGCAGGGTCTTCGCAGTTCTCATCAGGGACGTTCATCTTTTAGTGCCCTTCAAGCTCAAGGCTCCTCCAGAGCATCATCATATCAGGGTTCTTCTATGCACGGTTCATCCAGCGGTTATCATGGTGGCATGGGTTCTCTTCAGTCCCCATCTCCAGCTCTATGTGGTTGTTTTGAGTGTGGAGAGTTCGTACATGGGTGGACACAGTGTCCTCGTCGTCCTGTAGTTCATCTCAGCAGAGGGTTCAGCCCTCGACTTCAGCCCCAGTCACTTCACCACCTACCCAGATAGTCAGGGGTGGTGGTCAGGCAGCTAGAGGCCGCCCTAGATGTGGAGGTCGAGTAGGTGGAGGCCATCCACGTATTTATGCACTTCCGGCTAGGCCTGATGCTATGGCCTCAAATGCGGTGATTACAGGTACTATCTCAGTTTGTCACAGTGATGCTTTGGCTTTGTTTGACCCTGGTTCCACATACTCTTACGTTTCATCATATTTTGCTCACTTTCTGAATATGCCCCGTGAGTCCTTAGTTATATTTGTTCATGTTTCGACTCCGCTGGGCGATACTATTATTGTGGACTGTATGTACCAGTTGTGTCTTGTATCTATTGGGGGTCTGGAGACCCGAGTGGACTTGATGTTACTCAGTATGGTTGATTTTGATGTGATTCTGGGCATGGATTGGTTATCCCCATGTCATGCTATTCTTGATTGTCACGCTAAGATCGTGACCTTAGTTATGCCCGGAGTTCCGAGAGTTGAGTGGAGAGGGTCTATAGAGCATGTGCCTAGCAGAGTGATTTCTTATTTAAAGGCTCAGCGTATGGTTGAGAAAGGGTGTGAATCTTATCTTGCTTTTGTGAGGGATGTTAGTAGTGAGACTCCTTCTGTTGATTCTGTTCCTATGGTCCGTGATTTTCCGGACGTATTTCCCCCAGACCTACCAGGCATGCCACCTGACAGGGATATTGATTTTGGTTTTGACCTGGTGTCAGACACCCAACCTATCTTTATTCCACCTTACTGCATGGCACCAGCATAGTTGAAAGAATTGAAAAAGCAGCTTCAGGAACTCTTAGATAAGGGGTTCATTCAGCCTAGTGTGTTACCTTGGGGTGCACCGGTGTTGTTTGTGAAAAAGAAAGATGGCTCCATGCGTATGTGTATTGATTATAGGCAGCTGAATAAGGTTATGGTGAAGAACCAGTATCCTTTACCCCGTATTGATGACTTGTTTGACCAGCTTCAGGGAGCTAGAGTGTTCTCTAAGATTGATTTGAGATCCGGGTATCATCAGCTGAAAATTCGGGATTCTGACATTCCGAAGATTGCTTTCAAGACCAGATATGGTCATTATGAGTTCCTGGTTATGTCATTTGGGCTGACCAATGCCCCAACCGCGCTCATGCAATTGATGAACAGTGTGTTTCATCCTTACCTTGATTCGTTCGTCATTGTGTTCATTGATGACATCCTGGTTTATTCCCGTAGCCAGGAAGAGCATGCTCAACATTTGAGAGTTGTGTTACTGAGGTTGAGGGAGGAGAAGCTTTATGCAAACTTCTCCAAGTGTGAGGTTTGGCTTGGTTCAGTAGCTTTCTTGGGGCACGTGGTGTCTAGTGAGGGTATTCAGGTTAATCCGAAAATGATAGAGGCGGTGTAGAGTTGGCCTAGACCATCCTCAGCTACAGATATTAGGAGTTTCCTTGGTTTGGCGGGATATTACCGTCGCTTTGCGGAAGGATTCTCTTCTATTGCTTCGCCTTTGACCAGATTGACCCAGAAGGGAGCTCCATTCAGATGGTCGGATGAGTGTGAGGAGAGATTTTAGAAGCTCAAGTCAGCATTGACCACAGCTCCGGTATTGGTTTTGCCTACTGGTTCGAGTTCTTACACAGTCTATTGTGATGCTTCTAGAGTTGGCTTGGGAGTGGTATTGATGCAGGACGGTAGGGTGATTGCCTACGTGTCTAGACAGTTGAAGGTGCACGAGAAGAATTATCCAGTGCACAATCTTGAGTTAGCTGCCATTGTTCATGCCTTAAAGATTTGGCGCCATTACTTGTATGGGATACAGTGTGAGAGTTTCACTGATCATCGTAGTTTTCAGTATCTGCTGAGGCAGAAGGACTTGAATTTGCGTCAGAGGAGATGGTTAGAGCTTCTAAAGGATTATGACCTTATTATTTTGTATCATCCGGGGAAGGCCAATGTAGTGGCCGATGCTTTGAGTTGCGGGGCCGAGAGTTTGGGGAGTCTAGCTTACCTTTCAGTAGCAGAGCGACCTTTAGCACTTGATGTTCAGTCTTTAGCGGGTCAGTTGGTGAGATTGGATTTGTCAGACCCTCCGCGGGTATTAGCTAGCATGGCTTCCCGGTCTTCTCTTTATGATCATATTAGATCTCGGCAGTATGATGATCCGCATTTGTTAGTACTTCAGGATAGGGTTCGTCGAGGTAATACCAGGGATGTGACTATTGGTGATGATGGTGTTATGAGGATGCATGGCCGTATTTGCGTGCCCAATGTGGATGGGCTTAGAGAGTTGATATTAGCAGAGGCCCACAACTCGCGGTATTCCATCCATCCGGGTGCCGCGAAGATGTATCAGGATCTGAGACAACAGTATCAGGAGGCGGATGAAGAGAGATATTGTTGAGTATGTAGCACGGTGTCTCAACTGTCAGCAGGTCAAGTATGAGCACCAAAGACCAGGTGGATTACTTCAGAGGTTAGATGGAGTGGAAGTGGGAGCGGATCACTATGGACTTTGTAGTGGGGCTTCCACGGACTTCGAAGGATTTTGATGCTATTTGGGTCATTGTGGATAGATTGACCAAGTCCGCGCACTTCATTACTGTTGATACTACTTATACTTCAAAGCGGTTAGCTGGTATTTACATTAGGGAGATTGTCTGATTGCATGGAGTTCCGGTTTCTATTATTTCTGACAGAGGTACTCAGTTCACATCTCAGTTTTGGAAGGCTGTGCATAGAGGTATGGGTACTCAGGTAGAGTTGAGCACAACATTTCATCCTCAGACCGACGGGCAGTCGGAACGGACTATTCAGATTTTGGAGGACATGTTACGTGCTTGTGTGATTGATTTTGGTGGTTCATGGGATCGGTTTCTGCCACTAGCGGAGTTTGCATATAATAACAGCTACCAGTCGAGTATTCAGATGGACCCGTATGAGGCTTTATATGGTAGGAGGTGTAGATCTCCGGTTGGTTGGTTCAAGCCCGGTGAGGCTAGGTTATTGGGCACAGATTTGACTCAGGATGCATTGGAGAAGGTGAAGTTGATTCAAGAACGACTTCGCACGGCGCAGTCTAGGCAGAAGAGTTATGCGGAACGGAAGGTCCGGGATGTGTCCTTTATGGAAGGTGATAAGGTATTGCTGAAGGTATCACCCATGAAGGGTGTTATGAGGTTCGGAAAGAGGGGAAAGCTGAGTCCTCGGTTTATTGGTCCTTTTGAGGTACTTCAGAAGGTTGGAGAGGTGGCTTATAGACTTGCCTTGACACCCAGCTTGTCAAGTGTTCATTCGATATTTCATGTGTCGATGCTCAGGAAATATGTTGGTGACCCATCTCATGTGTTAGACTTCAGCACAGTGCAGCTTGATGGTGATATGTCATATGAGGTAGAGCCAGTAGCAATTTTGGATCGTCAGGTCAGAAAGTTGAGGTCCAAGAATATAGCTTCAATAAAGGTAATGTGGAGAGATCAGCCAGTGGAAGAGGCTACTTGGGAGACCGAGCGGGAGATGCAGAGTAGATATCCTCACTTGTTTGAGACTCCAGGTATGTTTCTAGACTCGTTCGAGGACGTACATTTGTTTAAGAGGGGGAGAATGTAACGACCCGATCGGTCGTTACGTAGAATCTACATTTAATTTATTGTTATTGCCTTTTCATACGTTTGTTATACTGTTTATGATGTGTTAGAGTTGGTAGGCTCGGAATTGGAATGGTTATAGTGAGAATTTAGTCATTTCGCCTTTTAAAATAGCCTTAAAGTGGGAAAAGTCAACTGAGAGTAGACTTATTGGTAAACAACCTCGGAAAGCGGATTTTATGGCTTGTATAGCTTCGTTAGTTGATATAGGACTTAGGAGTGTGTCCGGAATAATTTTATGATGTCCGGTGTAGAATTAGGCTTGAATTGGCGAAAGTTAATTTTTGGTGATTTCCGGTCGGCAGTGGAAAATAGGCTATCGAGGTCGGAATGGAATTCCGGAAGTTGGAACAGGTTCGTAATATCATGTTGGATATGTCTGCAAAATTTCAGGTCAATCGGATGTGTTTTTGATAGTTTCGGCATCGTCGATGGAATTTAGAAATTTCAAAGTTCTTAGGCTTGAATCCGAGGTGATTTTGGTGTTTTGATGTTATTTTTGGTGTTTTGAAGGCTCGACTAAGTCGTAATGATCATTTAGGACGTGTTGGTATATTTGGTTGGGGTCTCGGGGGCCTCGGGTGAGTTTCGGGTGGTTAACAGATCAATTTCTTGTTTGGAACTTAGGGTGTTTTGCTGGTGTTTTCTGCAGAGGGATTTACCCTATGCGTTCGCGGAGGGGGTCTCGCGTTCGCATAGGGGAAATTGGGGAATTGAGGAAATTCTTCTATGCGTTCGCGGCCCAGGAGGTGCGAATGCAGAGGGTTAAGTGGGGTAGTCATCGCGAACGCGGGATGAGGAGTGCGTTCGCGAAGAGTATGTGGCAGCTGACGGACCCAGGCCCATTTGGCATGTGCGTTCGCGTAAAGGCCAATGCGTTCGCATAGGCCTGGGTTGGTTAAGCAGTGCGATCGCGAGCTTTTAGCCGCGTTCGCGCAGAGGAAAATGAGGCAGTGGGAAATTGTACTATGCAAACGCGGTCAAGCTTGTGCGTTCGCGAAAGGTAAAATCCCTAGGTAGTATTTAATTAAACCCTCCGCGACCATAACCCACTTTTCCACCATTTTTGAACGGGAAGAAGCTTTTGAGGCGATTTTTAAGAGAGGAAATCATTGTTCTTCATTGAGGTAAAGATTTTGGACCCTAATACTCGATTATATGTGGTTAAGGATCAAAATATCAGTGTTTAATTTATGAAAATCAGTAGAAAAAGATGGAATAAGGGCTTGAGATTATGAGACCTTTAGGGGATGATTTGAGGGGTCAAACGAACTCTGATTTTAGATTTCTTTATATGTACGGACTCGTGAGATGATTAAGAACATTTTGGTATAAAATTTGTTGAGTTCTGAGATGTGGGCCCGGGGGTCGGGTTTTGTGCTAAAATTGGTATTTTTCAATTGGAATTCATTCCCTTAGCATAATTTGATGAGAAAAATCTGGTCTTTATAGATTTGGAGCACTCGGGAGTTGATTCGAGAGGCAAGCGGGTTGCAGAGTAGCTTTTCGGGCTAGTTTGAGGTAAGTAATGTCTTTAAATCCTGTCCTGAGGGTATGAAACCCCGGACTTTACATCCTTTCACGAATTTGGAGTGACTCACACACTGGATGACGAGTGTGGGGTGTGCACGAATTGGAAATTTGGAAAAATGTACCTTTTTAGGCACCTATTGAGTTGTGAAATTGCTTTTAAAGCTTATTCTCTATAGTACTACTATGATTTGATACAATTGGGTTGTAAGGCATGTTTGGGGCCTAGTGCCGATATGTTTTAACCCCTTGTGGCTATTTTACTGATATTCTCACTATTTGGAAACTATGATTTTTCACTCAGTCTTTCTTGTGAAATTGTTGACACTCTTAATTGATGATATTACTATTTCTTGAAATGAAATACTATTTTGGGTTGAGAACCCCGTTTTATTCATGGCCCGAGTGGCATGCTAAGAGTGTTTGACTGAGTGAGGCCGAGGGCCAATGTTGTAAGGATGTTATGATATGAGTGAGGCCGAGGGCCAATGTTGTGATGATATTATGATATGAGAGAGTCTGAGTGCCTGAGAGTGATTTATGTCATGATGTGGCTTGTTTATAGCGCTTGGGCTGTAGGAGCCCCTCCGGAGTCTGTACACACCCCCAGTGAGCGCATGTACCTACTGAGTGCGAGTGCCGAGTGATAAGTGATTGAGAGGCATGAGTGACAGTGAGGTTGCCTGCGGGGCTGATACTGAGTGATGGTGAGGTGCTGGGGGGAAATTTTACGAGTGATGATTATGGCCCGAGGGGCAGTTTTATGATGATATTTCACTGAGTTTTGACTATGATTCACTTCATTTTGCAAACTGATTTTACTGAGAAATACTGGAAAAATATACTTGTTTCAAAGGATTTCATGGAAACTGGTTTTCGAACTTATGGATACTGTATTGAGACTTGATGTTTTACTATTTTGTGGATTGGTGTTTGTGATGTGTGTTTCATATACTTCAGACTGTGATTTATTTTCTTTACTACTGAGTTGGCGTACTCATCATAACTCTCTACACCCCTGTGTGCAGATCCAGGTACTGGTTCGGAGCAGTAGTCGTGTGTGCTCGTTGTCATCAGCGTTGGGATTTCGAGGTAGCTGTTTAGCGTCCGCAGCTTCTCCACTTCCCTTCTTCATATAGTTCTTAGTATTTGATGCATAAAAATTATTATGACATTAGCAGAGTTAGTTTATTTCTTAGATGCTCGTGATCGGCTGACTCCAGTCTTGGAGGAATTGTTTAGACTGTTAGATTATTATTGGGGTGTAAAGACTTAAAGAAATTATTTTATATTATGTTTGCTGCTTATTATTGATTTTTGAAATATTATAATAGAACAAATGGGTAGTAATGTGATGGTTGGCTAGCCTAGTTCCACGATAGACGACATCACGATCTGTTAGGATTTGGAGTCAGTGACAAAAATGGTCGTATATATGACTATGTGTGAAATTTACGCCACAATGGTGTATTAGTGGGAACATATCTTTAAACAACAATAAGAACTATGATTTCTTTAGTTCCTTGTTTGGTCTTGAAAACTATCTCGAGTAGTTATGTAAAATTAGACAAGCTAAAGATCATGAAGTGTTGAGTCCCACAGATTTTCTGGTTGGTCATATAGTCTTGGGCAATCTCACGAGCTAGCTTTCGAAGTTAAGTTAGGCCAAAAATACTTTTTTTATTATGGTATGAGAGACTTTCCCGTTATGATTTATTACCCGATGTTAGACCTCCATCTTATATTATTCAAGCACCACCAGAAGTCTAGTCTTATGCGTGTGAGGGAGTGTTGAGTCCTATATCTATTGTGGATGTAGTAATTGATCTCTTAAATATGTTCTTGATTCTATCCTTACCTCATGAATTAGTATTCAGGATTGAGTAATCCCGAATTCCATTTTCTTATGGTGAAGCACCATAAAAAGACCTGACGAGAGCGTGGAGACATTATTGGATATATAGTTGACTAGCGTTGACGCCTTCTGTCAAAGACTTATGAATAGACAACATATATAACGTTAAAGACAAAAAACAAGTTGCCATTGGCAGCACAACTTGGTACTATAACAATTTAAGAACCCCACTATCCTCGCTGTTTGTGTTTATAGCTATTCTAACTAGGCGAGTTTGGCCAATATTATGGTAACTGGTGAGATTTGAATAGGAAGACTTTTTCCCGGTAAATTTTAGGGCGAGTGATGTGTATGTGTAAAGCCCACATGTTTCCTTGTCTTAATACTAAGCTGTTTGTGGCCAAGTTTAGCAGTCAGACGAGTTGGTTTGATAAATCAAGCCGCCTTCTATATTTAATTCGGGTGTGAACGCTCCCTTCTTTTTCTTTTCTTTTTTCTTCAAAGATTTAGGGAGGAATCTTGTGTGAATAGGAGAAGATGAAGGAAGAAGATGATCTTCTGATATGATATAAATTTATTAAATTTACACCTAAGTATTGTAACATAATTTTGAATTTGAACGTTTTTATTTGAATGATATGCTAATGACTATTTGCCTTCTATCATTGACATAAATAAATGGTTCCTAGTACGTAATGTGTAGTACTAGAAATCCTGTAAATATTTTAGAAATGGTCTACAGTTGGTTTCCTCCGATGGGATGGAATCTATCTATATATGTATGTAATGAAATAAATCACTCAAAAGTCAAATCCGAAGCTCTTGCCTGTTACGTTGTTTGTTTTACTGCAAGGTCAAGCAACAAAGCTCTTTAATATAAATAGTAATAACAGATTTATTTATTCAGATTCCGACACTGAATTATAAGTGTTGTAATAGTTAATGATGGACTTGTTAATGCTATTCGTACTACGTGCTATGTTTCTGCCGAATCAATTTAATTTAAGGAACATAAACTCTTTAGTGTAACCTAAACAAACTTACTCCGTTGTATGAACATGCTAATACAGTTCTTTCTGGGGCTCCTTCTGTGAATATCTGCAACACATTACATGTTTTTATCACACTTAGGAAACTACTGAGACCTTCTTCTACACTCTACTACTGATGAAATTCAACGTACTTTTTTCAATTTTAATAGGTTCAAGGATAATTTGAATACATGGTCCGTCCAATATATATGACTGTAAGGGTGGCAACATGGTTCAAAGAAAATATTTAAATACCATATTATCCACCACAAAATGGGTTGGATAACGAATTTTTTAAAAACGGGTCAAATATGGATAAGAACCATATTATCCATTTATAAAATGGATAGCCAATGAGTAACCAATGAGTCTAACTTTTACATTTGTAAAGACTCAAATTGGGGGTTCCTCAAGTCAGGGAAACTAAGAATGCTTCCAAAAGTGATTATATGCAAGACGTAATAGATAATATGGTTACCCATATTATCCGCCGGTTAACTCTTTTTTTATCCGTATTAAATATGTGTCGGGTCGGATCGGATAATTTATCCGGTTTTTCATTACAAAGTTGCTGCCAACGGACCTGTTTCTACCTTTGTAGAAAACTAAGTCCTTTTCTTTGTAAATATAGACTAGCTTTATTCCATGTACTTTCATTATGTTTCTCTAGCGTAGTTTAGTCTACTCATGTAACTTTGGTTTATTTTTTTTAAGCATTATTAGGGGGTATCAAGCATTCAAAACTTTCTAGCAAGCAATTCTCTGTACTGGTGTCTCTACCCCTCGACACCGCGTTGCCTTCTTTTGTAATAGCTTTCATTATTGCAATCAAGCTTTTATTCAAATCTCATTTCTGTTCTCTCAAATTGTTGGCATTGGTTTTCCCACACGGCACTGACAATCTCGTCTAGCGTGTGGCGAGGACCTCATCTGGCGGACAATAACCACCCTGACATCGGTTTCTTAGCCTTACGTCGCCCTTCCAAAGAATCTCAGGAAGGCGCCGCGTAACAGTTGGTATCAGAGCCTAGGCTCGACATCGGACGAGGGAACGCATTGGCATTACCACCATTTCTGACCATGGTGAATCATGGGGACTGCATTGCGGCCCTTGAGGAGACGGGTGACGTACTACGACCCATTGTGGATACGGTGCCGGAACTGAAAACCAACCTACTGCAAAGGTTGGACGACCTGGACAGCAGAATGGCCCTGGCCGAAGTTGACATAGGAAACATGAGTCGCGACTCTGAAGGAGACCGGCAAACGGCAGCTACTGAGGCAGCCGAAATTTTTGATAAATTCGAGGGCCTCCAACAGGAGAGCGCCGAGGATTTAGCCCACAGGGCACAAGAGGCAGACAGAATGACTGCCATGCAGCAAACTATCGACAACTTGACAAACCAGCTCAACGTTGTCAATGCTGCTCTACAAGGCTTGCTTCGAGGCGGTAGAAATCAAATCGGGGGCGCTGTGAACCCCTCTCCCTTGGCACAGAAGCTGAAAATTCCTGAGCCAAAGTCATACAGTGGGGCTAGGAATGCCAAAGAAGTGGAAAATTTCATTTTCGACATCGAGCAGTATTTCGATGCCGTGGGAGGCCTAGAAGAAGCTAAGAAGGTAGCAACTGCTGCCATGTATCTTCAGGGTGATGCTAAGCTCTGGTGGCGAGTGAAGTACGAAGCCATCAGGGCCGGTGAAGATGCTCTGGAGACATGGGCGGAACTGAAGGCAGCCATACGCCTACAGTTCTTTCCCGAAAATGTTGAGTACAATGCAAGAAGGAAACTACGGGAGCTCCACCAGACCAAATCAGTGCAAGACTACGTGCGAGAATTCTCTGCACTCATGCTGAACATTCGCGACATGGGGGAAAAGGACAAGCTCTTCACTTTCCTAGAGGGGTTGAAACCTTATGCCCGTATGGAACTGCAAAGACAAAGGGTAGATACCCTTCCCAAGGCAATCCAAGCAGCGGAATGCCTTGGGGACTACCAGATGGAGACTCGGAAGGATAGGCCGCAGCTGCCTGTCCGAGAGGGTTACAAAGGGGGCCAGCCTACTAATGGTGGCCCTAACAGAAGTGGGGGAGACCGGAGTGCAGGCAAACCTAAGGCTCCCTCCTCA
>MDKH01119847.1:0-22867 GCA_005239495.1 Nicotiana undulata | reverse complement strand
AACTCTAACTTGAATAATTTGTACCTATTACAATTGCTTCTAAGTAAGCTGAAAAGATACAATATTAAAACTCCTACAACAATCAACTAGACTCAATACACAAACAATGGAACTATTTCTTCTAGTTGAACTGCAGCCTTTGTATTGCACAACAATACTGCTTGCAAAATATCTCTGGAACTTTTGCTTCAGAACTTGATTTACTTTATTACTTGTGCGTCACCTCTTTCAGCAGTAATACATTGATTATTTATAGAGTCCGTTTGTTGAGTCCATGATTCAATTATGATCCAACTCTTCCTTGGTAAACGAGTTTGATTGAAACTCAACTTCCTTCCTCTATTTCTGTCCTAGCTGAAATCAACTTATGTCATCTCTATCAGTTTGCAACCTTTTCATATTAGGAGACATTCTCTTAGTTCTTTGATACTCAGCAATCACTGATATCTCCTAGACTTGTACGATTCTTGTTCCAACTGCTTCATTCAGATGTGGATGCTATGATGGACCTGGTTCAACTTGACACCTTTTGTCAATCTTCAAAACCCATTTAATGGCATGGGCCAACAGACAGTATTATGAGATTGAAAAGAAAATTGCTTGAGGGAAAGAATTGATTTGGTGGTGAATAGAGTTTGATAGTAGGAGGTGATATGAGTGTTTATAATAGAAGGATCAGTAAGCCAATTTCCTTCTAGATCCTGTAGGAAAGTAATACGGTTATATCTCCGTCTATTGAGGGTTGAGAGATGAAATTTTTTTGTATTGGCATCACCTTCGTTTAACCAATTTATTCGAGATTTGATTTTCCAAAATGCATCCTCTAGAGTAAGAATATGTTTGAATTCAGTAATTAATTGATGTTCCAAGTTTTGGAGGAACGTGCTAGTAGAATAGTTTGTTGTCGATTGGATACCACCTAGTTGGGCTAGTATTTTACGTTTACGGATGAAAATATTTTCAAAAGTTGAAGTATTCCAATCCTGGACTTCATGAGCAAAGTGTTGAATTGCTGGTAGGAGATGAGTATGCTCATTCCAAATTTTATTCACAAGTATGGGGAAAGTTGGGTGTGAGGCCCAAATAGTTTCAAATCGAAATATTTTCTTACTAGGTGATGGGCAGGGTTTTAACTGTATTTGAAGGGGACAATGGTCAGAATGTGTTCGTGGAAGATGATTTATAAGGCATCAGCGTACTAATTTGTCCAATCGTAATTTGCAAGGTTACCATCAATTCTTTCTAAAATATTATGGTCTTTAGCACGACTACTAGTCCAGGTGTATCGACTACCTTTATAACTTAAGTCATGTAAGCTACAGTAATTTATACAGTCAACAAACATATTTTCTCTAGTATTATTTATAGTACAACCCCCAAATTTATCCGAAGCGTGAGTTATTCGTTGAAGTCACCTCCAACTAGCCAGGGGCCTCCCTTATAATTATTATATAAATGCATGAGATTATTCCAAAGTATTTTCCTATTATTTAGTTCAGTGCTTACATAAATAACATTTAGTAGCCAAGTAAAAGGTAGTGGACGTACCTGAATGTGGCAATGGATTTCTTGTTGCGTGGTGGCTACTCGGTGTACTTCAACAACATCTGTGTGCCACAAAATAACTATACCACCAGATTAACCCACTGCTTCTACTTGTTCCATACCAGTGAAGTTGAAATCATCTTTTAAATTTTGGTGTTGGAGATAGTGTGTCTCCAAGAGAGCCACTAAAGAAGGACGATGATAGTCGAGTAGGGAGCAAAAATTACGTCGAAACTCAGTCGATGAGCCCCTCGACAGTTCCAAATGATAAAATTCATATGGCTATTGGCTGAGGTGAGCAGATGACTGCTCGAGTTCCTTCCCTGGCTCTGGGGTTGCTCCCCTGGTCGTACTGTTAGTGTGGGCAGTAGGAGTATCGCATACTTCCCCACCTCTGGATTTGTAGTGGGTCGTATGTGAAGGGAACAACAGAGGAGATTTGGGGGGCATCGGATCTGAAATTTTCTTTCGTATTCCTTCTAGCCAAGCATGAACTGGACGAGTCTCTCTGTTGTAGTTCATTGCTTCCACTACTTCTTGTTGAAATGCGTTTTCTAGTTCGTTTTGAATGGGAGGGAGGGGTGGAGTTTGGGATGGGGATGGAAGTGGAGGATTTAAGGGTTCCAGTAGTGTTTGTGATGGATTTGGAAGAGAATAGGTTGGATCCATGGAGTTGAAGGGACTACTGGTGTTGGTGGATAATATGGTAGTTGAAGGAATTATGGATAAAGATGGGTGGTGTCCCGGGTTGGGACTGGTAGGTTGAGAGCTTTGTATGGTGCAAGGTATGGAGCTTGCATCATAGACTAGTGGTACCTGCCATAAATCTCCGTCCCCAAGCTCATCCCCTCCGTGATGATTTGAGTCAGGTCCCGTGGATTGTTGACAAGGATGGTGACTTCCTGTTGATTTACCTCCATTGTGAAGGTGAGAGCGTGATTTTGTAGTTTTGTAGTCCCACCTCGAGCCAAAAGGTTGGGTTGGTCGTTGCATGGGGAGTTTGGGCAGTGTATATGGTGGTGTTTGATTCCATTATGAGATGAGGAGGAGGTAGAGAGTGAGAGTTGCGTTGATGAGTGAGACGCTGGGTTGTTCTCCTTCTGTTTTGGTTTGATCGTTGATGGAAGTTGTGAGACATTCTGACTATTTGTAATGGTGTTAAGAGAAGGGATTTCTTGAGGCAGTGAACTATTTTGGATATTTGAGGTATTGAGGGATGAGGGCTTTATGTTAGTGGAGTGGGCAGGCGGTGGGGAATGATTGGACATTGAATTTGTATTGTGCTTAGGTAACGTTAATGATTTGAGGGGGGGGGGGGGGGGGGGGGGGGGGGGGGGGGGGTGAATCTTCATGATGAGGATTTCGCATGGGGCATGTTACGTGCTCTTGTAGTGAAGAAGGGGTAGTGGTCTTGGAATTTGGGAGCTGATTGCTTAAAGATGGAATGTTATTAATTAGGTCTATATTTGATAGGCTTGGTGAGTGAGATTGTATTTGCTGAGTTATTGTAGGTTCTGCATGAGGTAGTTCCACGTGTATTAAGGTGTCTTTTATATGCAAAAGAGGGGAAGGGTGAGGAGGGTTGTTGCTGAGGTGGCTAGATTGAGCAGAGATATTTTTTAAATTGATATCAGTTGTAGGGGTAAAGTTAGATTATTACTGATGGGTACATTATTCAAAGTAGTTTGATTATCGTTAATGAAGTTATTTAAATTAGAATATTGAGAGTCATTAATATTTAAGGACTGAAATTTATCGGTAAAAAATTTGGGTAGTTTTATTAGAAGCATATTTCGTGGTATTTATAGTAGTTAAGGAAAGATTATAAAAAGCTAATGAGTTACGGTTTTTAGCCATACCTGCCTTTATGTGGGCCCCCATTGATGAAGAAGACGGCGTTGAGGCGGCTATCACCGGTAAACCGGTTGGGTTGTTGCGCGTGACTGGTTGGAGATTTTCTTGGGAAATTGTACTGTCTTCCTCTCATTTTCTGTGGATTGCAATGAAGTAGAGAGGTTTATTTGTGATTGAGGGGAGTTTTGGGGTAGGTTCTGTGAGGGTGGGTTAAAAGTGCAATTGATTTTATTATGGCCAAGACAACCACAATTTGTGTAGAGTAAATTCAGACCTTCATACATGATAGTTTGCCTATGTCCTCCAATATAAATGTGAGTTTTCAGGGGTTGATCGAGTGGCACTTTGATGCATAGCCGTGCATAGAGGCCCCTAGTGGTGGTTGAAGTGCAGGTATCAATTGTGAGCAGTTTCCCTAACTTATTTCCTACTTTTTGGAGGATTTGATAATCGTAGAACTTCGTAGGTAATTCAAGGAGGTGCAACCATATAGCGGAGTACGTTAATTTTGCTTCAGAAGCCATGAATTTTGGCTCCCATTTCCGGACTGAGAGGAAATGGTTTAATATGAACCAGGGACCGTCATGTAAGGCACGGTTCATGTTCTCCTCTTTTTGAAATTTTAGTAGGAAGAAATCTGATCCTAGGTCGATTAGAGGTAGATTTTCCGTGGGCTTCCATAGTGTATAGATTTTTTGACGAAGGACGTGGTGTCCGATTTTCTGGCCAAAAACTTTAACTATGACTGCATATTTCCATGGTTTATATAAGCGAGCTTTTTCTTCTGATGTTAGAGGAATGAAAATGGTGGGATCAAAAGGCTCATGTGATTCATCTGTATAATCGAGGTATGTGGGTATAGTGAAAGTTTTGTGTAGATTTTGGTCTTTACTGGTATTAGAGGTGAGCTTGTTAAGATATGGGGGGGTTGATGATATTTGTGAATATGGAGGATCGATATTCATGGCTGCTCCATCACTGTTGTGAAGTGTTTGAAGGGAATCTGAGTTTGTTGAAGGAGGATTCATAGAGAGGCAGATGGATTTTCAGTGGTTGTAGAGAGCATTTTTTTCACTTTTCTTTTAATTAATGGTTGTACTATGGATAAATATCATTATGTGTACCAACTTAATGTTTTCCATTTTGTTTGAACACCAATACTTGTAAGAGCTGAATTTTTAATGTGATTATATATATATATATATATATATATATATATATATATATATATATATATATATATATATATATATATATACTAGTTATTCGGTATGTGCGTTGTACGTGTATTTCGAGTGTTGTGGTATAGTGTATGATAAAATAATATTAATATTATTAAATCAAAGCATTGAGTAAATAATTGTACATGGAAGAGTAAAGTACAAACTGAGTATTTGTCATGATTTGCCATGTAATTTCCCTACATTAGGTGCAACACTACAAATAATAAAGTAGTGAGTTGACGAATTTGTTTTTATTGAATAATTGTCTTTATATGTGAATATATATAGATACTTTATGAAACCAAAATGAATTAGAAGAAATATGAATCTGAATGATGAAGCAAAAAATACAAATCAAAATTTGAATGCAATGCCAAAGAAGTGGTTTTCATACGAAGGGAAGCTCTAAATTTGATATTTAGATATAATGGCACACAAGCAATAATAATACTTTCTCGAAAAATAAAACTAAATTAGTTCATAGTTTATTCAATGTAAATAAAGATCGCTAATCTTTTTTTTTTACTTTAATTTTCTTATTGGTTATTGGACGTTGATCTTTATCGTTTTTTTTTTGTTCATCTTTCATGTACTTATAGTTAAGGGTGTTAACCGGGTAGGGAAACCGCACGGGTTACGAACCGGGCCAGTTACGGGTTGAGGCTTAACAATTTTAACGGGTTCGGGTTCATCCGGGTAAAAATTAAACCGTAAGGGTTACGGATCAACCGAGGCGGGTTAACAGTAAATTAATTCTTTTTTTAATTTTTTTGTATTTGTTATAACTATCGTAAAAATATAAACAAAAAAACAAACTTATAAAAATAGTGTAAGAATAAAGAATGCAAAGACTTTAAAATTCTTATATTTGAATATATCATTAAGAATTTACTTATAATTTGCAAGTTCAACACTTTAAACTTACAAATTAAAGTTTACATTTAATACTTCATATTAAAGTTCAAACTTGCACTTATACGTCTAATAATATTAAAATAACAAACTAAAACATTAAGCATAAATGCATAATACGTCTAATAATATTAATATAACACAAATTGTCTCAAATCAATTAATCAAACAAATTTCTGGTGGACGCTCAAGACAAATCTTCATATGCTCCTTAAAGAGCCTGTGTTCGTCCACTTTGGACGAAAATTCATGATTATACCACAATTCCTGCACTTTACTTTGTAAACTTCTTCATTTTCTTCTACCACCTCAAAGTGATCCCAAACATATGAGCGCACTCTAGAATCACGGGGCATGATTTAACTTGAATGAGAGAATATGAGATTGAGAAATGAGAGATGAGTGAAGAAATGAAGAAGAGGGGGGTGTATTTATAGTTTTACAAAAGGTTAAATTTATAATTTAAAAAAGTGTTAATTTTTTTTTAAAAAGGCCCAAAAAGGGCCATTTGTGCAAATCAGTTGTTGGGCGACGGTTCCCTTGGCAGCTGACTGTTATCAACGATCCAGTGGGCCCCACATATTTAAAAAACCAAAAAAAAAGTTTCTGTTACAACCGGTCCGGGCCGGTTTAACGGGTAAGTGAACTCTTCACTTTGACTAGGTTTGACCTGTCCGGTTAACCGGTACCAACAAGATGAACGGCCCAACCCTCTCTACCCCTCCTACCCAGCCCACCCGGCCCCTTCGTACCGGGCTGGTCCGGTTCCGGCTTCAACCAGTCTGGGTCGGTCCGGAAACGGGTCAACCTGGCCCGTTTGACACCTTTACTTATAGTTATTGAACTCCATTTTTCATGAAAAATAAAAAGACTATTTTGAAAAGTCGTGCATTGACTGGCAAATAAGGCAGTGAATTAAAACACAATTAATAAAATTTTCGTGTTGGAATAAGAAGTATTTAACCAACTTTTTTTAGTAAAAAAACATGTTGAAGGAAGAACTACAAATAGAATTTATTCTTTTATTTTTCAATTATGCCTTGAGGTGTTGTTGTCCTTTTATTCATACCCAAACCAACATACAAAAAGGGAAGAGGGATATAGCATCCTGGCTACAGAGGCTCGGAAATTAAAGATAAGAATGGAGAGAGAAAGTGGTAGTAGGGCCCGATCAACGGGCAACTCTGGGTTTCTTTTGGAGGTGGGAGACCAGTCCTTGGGAGAGGGTCATCAGGACCATCCCAGTCTCATGCTCAGTCATCAGCTAGTGCCCCGCCACCAGGTCATCACCATCATCATCAGCAGGGAGGTCATTTTGGGGAGAGTTCAGGCAGCAGGGGGTTCCATCAGCCAGGTCGTTCAGGTGGGAGGTTCCAGCAACAGCAGAGGGGCCCATGCCCCAAGTATGAGAGGTTTCATACTGGGCCCTGTTATCTGGATAGGCCAGTATGCTAAGGTTGTGGGGTGAGGGGTCACATTCAGAGAGATTTCCCTTCATTCCGCTAAGGAGCAGGTTGGGGTGCCGCCCACCCATCCAGTTCTTTAGCTGCTACATCTTCAGCACGCCCACCAGCCCGAGGCCCTTCAGCACCAGCAGGGCGTGGTGCAACTAGGGGTGCTGCACGAGGTCGGGGAGGACCTAGTCGGTTCTATGCTTTGAGTGGTCGTCAGAGTGCGGAGGCTTCTCCAGATGTTGTCACAGGTATCCTGATTGTTCAATCTCATGATGTTTATGCTCTTATTGATCTCGGGTCTTCCTTATCATATGCCACTCCTTTTATTGCTTCGAGTTTTGGGATAGAACCCGAACAACTCCATGAGTCGTTCTCAGTGTCGACTCCGGTTGGTGAATCTATTACGGCCGCGCGAGTCTATAGGAATTGTGTTGTCATGGTGTATGGTCGGGATACCACGGCCGATATTATTGAGCTAGGAATGGTAGATTTTGATGTAATTATGGGAATGGATTGGCTCTATTCGTGCTTTGCTAAACTTGACTGTCGGACCAGGATATGAGGCTTGAGTTTCTAATGAACCAGTTATTGAGTGGGAGGGGAATATTATCATTCCAAGAGGTAGGTTTATTTCCTATCTTAAGGCCTCAAAGATGATCAGAAAAGGGTGCATCTACCATTTAGTCCGGGTTGCGGACACCACTTCAGAGGTGCCTGCTCCCGAGTCTATGCCTGTTGTGAATGAATTTCTTGAAGTATTTCCGGACGAGCTTCCTGGGATTCCACCAGATAGAGAAATCAATTTCGGGATTGATGTATTGCAAGATAAACAGCCAATATCTATTTCACCCTACCGAATGGCGCCAGCAGAATTGAGCGAGTTAAAGGAGCAGTTGAAGGATCTTCTAGAGAAGGGTTTCATTAGGCCAAGTGTGTCGCCTTGGGGCGCACCGGTTCTGTTTGTCAGAAAGAAAGATGGATCGCATCGGATGTGTATTGATTATCGGCAGCTCAAAAAGGTCACCATCAAAAATAAATACCCGTTGTCGCGGATAGATGATTTGTTCGACCAATTGCAATGTGCTAGGTTCTTCTCAAAGATTGATTTACGGTCCGGGTATCACCAATTAAAGATCAGGGAGCAGGATATTCCTAAGATCGCCTTCAAGACTCGTTATGGGCACTTCGAATTCTTGGTGATGTCTTTTGGACTGACCAACGCCCCAGCAGCCTTTATTGATCTTATGAATCGGGTCTTCAAGCCATTTCTCGACCATTTCGTGATCATTTTCATCGATGATATCCTTGTGTATTCGCGAAGTCAGGAAGATCATGCTAATGACCTCAGGGCAGTTCTGCAGACTCTTCATCAGCACCAGTTGTATGCAAAGTTCTCTAAATGCAAGTTTTGGCTAGAATCAGTTACCTTTTTTGGCTATGTTGTTTACAGGGAAGGGATTCGGGTTGATCCCCAGAAGATCGCAGCGGTGAAGGATTGGCCTAGACCAACAACCCCGACGGAGATTCGCAGTTTATTGGGTTTAGCTGGATATTATCGGAGGTTCGTGGAAGGATTCTCTACTCTCTCCTCCCCATTGACTAAGCTGATGCAGAAAGCGGTTAAGTTCTAGTGGTCCGATGCTTGTGAAAATAATTTCTAGGAATGGAAATCAAGATTGACTTCGGCGCCGGTGTTGACCTTGCCAGAGGGTACAGAGGGGTTTGTGGTGTATTGTGATTCTTCAAGGGTTGGTTTGGGGGGTGTGTTGATGCAATGTGGGAAGGTTATAGCGTATGCTTCAAGGCAACTCAAGAACCACGAAAGGAATTATCCGACGCATGATTTGGAGCTCGCAGCGGTTCTTTTTGCATTGAAAATCTAGCAGCATTATCTTTATGGGGTCCAGGTGGACGTGTTCACAAACCACAAGAGTCTTCAGTATTTATTCAAACAGAAGGAATTAAACTTGAGGCAGATGACATGGTTGGAATTGCTCAAAGATTATGATATGAATATTTTGTACCATCCAGGGAAGGCGAATGCGGTGGCAGACGCTCTTAGTCGGAAATCCATGGGTAGTTTGGCTCATTTAGAAGCAGGTCAGAAGCCTTTGGCTCGGTAGGTTTACCAGTTGGCCCATTTGGGGGTTTGTCTTTCGACCTCAGACGAAGGGAATGTCGTGGTACGTAATGGAGCGGAATCTTCGCTTGTAGCAGAAGTCAAGGAAAAGCAATTCAATGATCCAGCATTGGCACAGTTGAAAGAGGCAATTCTAAATCACAAGACCATAGCTTTTACACTCGGCAATAGTGACGGTGTCTTGCGGTGTCAGGGAGGACTATGTGTTCCGGATGTGGATGATCTTCGGGAGAGAGTAATGGCGGAGGCTCACAATTCTAGATATTTTGTACACCCAGGTTCTACGAAAATGTATCACGATCTCAAGGAGATTTATTGGTGGAATGGTATGAAGAGGGGTGTGGCGGACTTTATGGCTAGGTGTCCGAATTGTCAGCAAGTGAAGGCCGAGCATCAGAGGCCCGGTGGGTTGGCGCAGCTTATGGAAATACCAATATGGAAATGGGAGATGATCAATATGGATTTTGTGGTAGGGTTACCCCGCACTCAACATAAGTTTGACTCAATTTGGGTAATAGTGGATCGGCTCACGAAGTCAGCGCATTTCTTGCCGGTCAAGTCCACCAACACTGCAGAACAATATGCTCAGTTGTATATCAAAGAAATAGTCAGGCTCCATGGCACTCTAGTTTCTATTATCTCGGATCGAGGGGCCCAGTTCACAGCTAACATTTGGAAGAAATTTCAGCAAGGTTTGGGTACGCAGGTAAATCTCAGCACAACCTTCCACCCGCAGACTGATGGGCAAGCAGAGCGGACTATTCAGACGCTTGAAGACATGGTACGAGCTTGTGTACTTGATTTTAAGGGTAGCTGGGATGATCATTTTCCACTTATAGAGTTTTCTTACAAAAACCGTTTACATGCTAGTATTCAGATGGCCCCATTTGAGGCATGAGAGGTTAGTTTCTACCCCATTTTCCCTTAATTCCCAGATTCTAGTTAAAATGGAACACACATAGGTTAGTTCTTAAAGATGAAAGTTAAAAACCTTGCATGCATGTGATTAATTTACCATAATCTAGTAAAGGGAAGTAGGTTAGAGTAATCTTCTACAAAAAGGGGTTATGAAATCAAAAGGAACACATAGCATTTGAGAAAATGCCCCAAATGAGTCCAAGTCATATTCATGATTCCTAATCCTAGGTTTAAATGTGTCACGTTGTAAATTAGATTGAAGGCGCTAGAAGGTCCGGTGATTGAGATAGAAATTAAGGAGAAATTCCAATTCGAGGTATGTATGGCTAACTCTAATCCTCATAGGATAAACCGTTGTGTTCACTTTCCGGGTATGACTCTCTTGTTGATTATCTATGGAATTTATGTGTTCTATGTGCCTAATTGAGGAATTCTTGCTTCTATATTGTCCCATGCTACTACCATGTTGTTATGTTATTTGAGTGTATAAATTGTGATCATCATCTTCCCCTTTTACTATGTGTGTGATCCTATTATATGATGGGTGTGGTAAAATGTGAAAGGATGGACTGATATGGAATATGAATACAGATTTTGGTAATGACATGAAATACGAATCAAGAGGTTGAATTGATATGAAACATGAAACTATGAATTGGATTGTTATGGAATATGGATTTAAGGATGGATTGTTGTGAAATATGAATCAAAGGATTCTAATGATATGAAAGATGAATCAAAGAATGATATGTGTTAGGGATCAAAAAGGTCAAAACTGATGAAAGTGATCTAAAATATCCATGAATTGACCAGGAGAATGTCCTAGGGGTTAGATGGCCTATCCGATCTGGCTGGGATCGGACTCCATGCCGTATATTTGGGTGACTTGATATTGTGATATGATAATGATTATTGTCCTCACTGTTTCAGTTGAGATGGCCTAGCCGATCGGGCAGAGATCGGACTCCGTGTGCAGTGCACATGCCACGGTGTTAGCCTAGCCGATTCGGCCAGAGATCGGACTCCGTGTGAACAAGCCACGGTGGTGATATGAGATGTGATGATATTCGGACCTCACCTAGGATGGCTTAGCCGATTGGGCAGAGATCGGACTCCGTGTGACAACAACATGGTGGATCAGTAATAATAATAACAAGATGAAACTTAAAAGAACATTAACCAAATGATGGCAAAACGGGATGAGGGATGTGGAAATTCTTGTTTGTGTTTTCCCTTGCTTCGGTGAATTATTGTATGATGCCTCTACTTGAGTTTGACTGTTGATGTTTATCCTATCTAGAGTAGGTTTGTTCATACATACTGGTACTATTCAATGATACTAACGTCCCTTTTGCCGGGGCGCTACATCTTTTAAATAGATGTAGGTGGTTCTGTAGCAGGTAGCGCTGATCGCCGATAGTGGTGCCTTCCTCCATCTTTTCAGTAGTTCTGGTGAGCCCCACTTCCTCTCGGGGCTGTGTGTAGTTCATGTTGACTCATTTTGTATATGTCATTCTTTTGAGGTATAGTCGGGGCCTTGTGCCGGCAAGTCTATATATCCTTCTCCGTACTCTTAGAGGATCCGTGGACATTATGTGGGTTGTAAATATATTTTAGGTAGTTGTTGTACTCACTCGTAATCGTGGTCCCGTGTCGGGAAGGTTGTACTTAGTATATATATGAGTTGGTATGATCTAATGTTAAAAAGTTAAAAGAGGGAAGATGGACTTTATGTTGTGAATCCACGCTTTTGATTTTCTCTTGCTATTTCATATGAATAATGTACGCTATAAACACGGAGAAACGCATTGGGTAGTAAAGGCAAATCAGGTTCGCTTGACCGGGTTCATTCGGTTAGGAACCAGTCCCGTCCCTCGGCTTTGGGGTGTGACAATACCCAGCGGAGGGAAAATTGGGTCGTGACAAGTTGGTATCAAAGCTCTAGGTTCATAGGTGCTACGAGTCATAAGAGAGTTTAGTAGAGTCTTGCGGATTGGTACGGAGACGTCTGTACTTATCTTCGAGAGGCTACGAAACTATTAGGAAAATTTAACTTCCTTCATTCCTATCGTGCGAGTTCATTGATCCTGAAGTTTGTAATTATCGTTCCATTCTCTCACCGATGGTGAGGACACGAACTGCGGCTCCTGATGATGTTACCCCGAAGCAAATGTTGCAAGGGTCAGAGACAGAGGCCGACAAGGAGCACGTACCGCAATTAAGATGCCTACCAGTACAGCTGTTGAGGAGCCGCCAGTAGTTCTAGTTGGGGGACAGGTACTGGAGGTGCCTGTTGCTACCCCAGACTTCAGGAGACCTTGGCACAGTTCTCAAGTACGATTGGTACATTGACTCAGGCGAGATTGATTCTGGTCCATCAGTTATTCCACGGATCAGGGGAGGAGTTCAGACTCCCACCGTCTACACTCCAGAGCAGCGAGATCATATTGGATAGGTTCCAGTAGTCATGGCAGCACGACGTGTGGTTTCAGTTCAGCCCGTGGTTAGGGCAACAACATCGGAGGAAGAATACCTTGGACTTGAGAGGTACAGGAAGTATCGCCCTCCTATCTTTCAGTGCGTTGGCGACAGATGATTCCCAGGGTTTCCTGGAGGAGTGTCACTACATATTTCGTACTATGGGTATTCTGGGGTCGAGTGGGGTTGCTCTTGTCATGTCTTAGTTCAGAGGAGTGGTTTGTCAGTGGTGGCGGGCACATGAGTTGGGTAGCCTTGTCGAGTCATCTTTACTTGCATGGATTCAGGTCTCAGAGATGTTTTGAGGGAGTTTGCACCCCAGTCCCTCCGAGATGCATGACGCGTGGAGTTTGAGCAGTTGCATCAGGGGACTATGTCAATATTAGAGTATGCCACTAGATTCAGTGAATTGGCCAGTTATGTACCTCACTTGGTTGCTTCAGTTAGGAGGCGAGCCCGTAGATTCATTGAGGAACTTAGGCATGATATTCGGTATAGGAGGACTCGAGAGTTAGGGTCGGATACCTCGTTTCAGCAGGTAGTAGGGATCGCTCACCGGTTAGAGAGCATGTGGGACCGAGACCGGGAGTACAAACAAGATCAGGAGAGAGAGTTCCGGGAGGCGAGGAGGCCTTGTAGACCGGAGAAATCTACTGGTCCTTATTGTGGAAGGCAAGGTACGACATGGTAAAGGTTTTGTGGGTCAGCCAGTTCAGTTTGCATTACCAGCTTCGCATAGGATTTTCAGGTACTCATGGGCCTCAGAGGACTCGTATTGCATGGTTTCCACAGCCACGTGAGTAGAGAGGTTATTTTGAGCGTGGAGATGTTAGCCGCAGGGTGAGAGATGGTTCCAGGATTCAGGCAGGTGTGTTATAGCAGGGTATTCGGGTGAGTAGATGGCGCCCAAGAGGAGGGGCCCGACCCGTTGATGTATTTCATATAGTAGGCTGGACACCATTGGGTCAGATGTTATCATAAATGTATGTTTTGATCTGCTTCGTAAGGGCACCATTTGTATCGCATTATAGTTCTGTTGGTCGGGACGAGTTCCCTTATTTGTTGCTTTATTGATAAATGAGTTTCATGTTTTGCACTCTATTTTCGTGTTTGCTCCTGATGGGAGATTCTATGAGTAGTAGCATGTGTCTATCGTTGTTTTATTCATCCTTGATAGTGGTGAAACTGGAAATGAGTCCTTGTTGTTCTTCATGGTAAGCTTTATGTGATTTTCCTAAGTATTTTGTTTACGAGCTATGATTTAATACTCCATCGAGATTTGAGTTCAGTTAGCATTATGATTTTTATCAGCCGAGATGAGTTAGTGGAGGAATTTCAATTGGTATGATATATTTTCGGTATGTGATTCAGAGTTGAGAGCGAGGTCCTCGTGATATTTGTGTTTCGATATGTTTGGACCAGGCTGAGTACCGCGGTGGAAATTTATCACGATGGGATCCTTGTGATTTGTTCATATGCTTTGGTTATTCCTTGTTATATTGCTTTTGGTAAGTCAGTATTGATAGAGAGTTATGCCTATGGGCTTGTTTGATAGTTCCTTTATATGTTTTTATTTTCATAATCAGTCATTTCGTTATGTACTTCTTGAGTATTAGCTTGCGGGAGGTGTGTCCGGTGGTGTTAGTTGTGGCTTGGTGATTTGGGTGTCTAATGATGAGGTATTCGTGTCATTGCATCATTATTAGTATTATGGGGCTTGGAAACAGAGTTCGTTCAGATATGGGGCTAATTGCCAATGTTGAGTTGATTTCAGGCAGCTATTGTGATCAAAAGTTTTATTTGAGCCTAGGTGCGATGTGCTATGTTGTGTGGTCGTGCCTTGTGCGTATAGTCATGAGTTAATGTAGCAGGTTGAGGCTAATGTCAGATATGGATTTAGAAGCAGATCATTTGGAAGTGAGTAGAAGGTGAGAAATTGAGGTATGAGGCCTATCAGTGGTAATGGGAAGGTTATGTTGCAGTTATGATTGTGCCATCGGTCTTATGTGGGTTGGGGTGACGTGGGATCACCCGCGGGTGTGTGTTGGAAGTGTGCAATCAATGATTTGATGAGTTCGAGGTGAATCTTGGCACGTTCGAGGATGAACGTTTGTTTAAGAGGGGGAGAATGTAACGACCTGACCGGTCTTTTTGAGAAATTAAACTCCGTTCGGTGGTGTAAGGTCTTGAACAGCTTCGCATTATGTATATCGACCTGCGTGCACGGTTAGATTTAGTTACCAGATAATCCAGAGTCGAATTGGGAGAAAATTTTCATATTTTGAAG
This sequence comes from Nicotiana undulata, assembly GCA_005239495.1. Taxonomy (NCBI): domain Eukaryota; kingdom Viridiplantae; phylum Streptophyta; class Magnoliopsida; order Solanales; family Solanaceae; genus Nicotiana; species Nicotiana undulata. The sequence continues at coordinate 8,056 of MDKH01119847.1, read as the reverse complement.
CTTAAGTGATGGAAGTTGACCGGAGGTTTGACTTTTATGTAAACGGCCTCGGAATGAGTTTTTGGTGATGTCAACAGCTTCGTATGATGATTTTGAACTTAGGTGTGTGTCCGGAATTGGTTTTGGAGGTGCGTAGGGTAATTTGAGAAATTTTGGCGAAAGTTAGAATTTCAGCGATTTCGGCCGATAGGTGAAATTTTGATATTGGGCTCGGAATGGAATTCCATGAATGGATGTAGGTCCGTTGTGTTACTTTTCACTTGTCTGCAAAATTTCACGTCATTCCGGTTTGAATTGATAGGTTTCGACACGAGTTTTGATATTTTAAGATTTGAAAATTTATAAGTTTGATTTTGTTTGATCCGTCGTTTTGGTGTTGTTTTATGTTATTTGAAACCTTGAGCGAGTCTGTTCTAGGTATATGACTTGTTTGAGTGATTAGGCGGGGTCCCGGGGGCCTCGGGTGTGTTTCGGATAGGCTCCGGGTCAATTTTCTCCAAATTTGCACTGATGATTGCTGTCTTCTGGTTTCCTTCTATGCGATCGCATAGAGGTAGTTGCGATCGCTTAGTATTACCTTGACCCGCCCAGTTTTCCTTCAATGCGTTTGCACAAACATGTTCGCGATCGCGGAAGCCCACTTCCTCCTTCTTCGCGTTCGCGTATTGCACCATCACGATCGCATAGTGTTTCCAGCAGGGGCATCAGATTTATCTCTTCTACGCGATCGCATTCCCTGCTTCGCGATCGCGTAGTGTGGCGTTGGGAAGCAGATACTTCTTATATGCGATCGCACATGTTCCTTCGCGATCGCATAGAACCAATTTTGGCCAATACTATTTTCCTCTACGCGATCGCATACCACTTTCCGCGATCCCGATGCTTTAAAAACCTAGGCAGAATATAAGTTTTCAAAAATCGAGGGTTTCACCATTTTTAACATATTTTGACTTCTAGAGCTCGGATCTTGGCAATATTTGATTGGTTTTACACACAAACCGAATGGGTAAGTGTTCTTCAACTAGAATTAAATATATTCCATGAATTAGTCCTTGTTTTTATCATTTAATTTGTGTTTTGGGTTGAGAAAAAATATGGGTATTGAAAGGAAAATTCTAAAGTGAAAAATCATGGTTTGAGGGACCAAATGATATCGGAATTTTATAAATATTGTATGGTTGAACTCGTATTGGAATGGGTACTCAGATATCGCAAAATTTGTCAGGTTTCGAGGTGCGGGCCCGGGGGTCGACTTTTGGGGTTGATTTTTATATTTTTGTAAAGATTGAAACTTTATTATTCGGAATAGTTTCTTATACATTTTATGTATTGAATTTGTTTTAGTTGATTTTGAGCTGTCCGGAGGTCTTTTCGCCCGAGAAGTGCGCTTTTGAGTACCGGGTTGTCGTCTTTGAGGTAAGTATCTTGCCTAACCTTGTGTGGGGGAACTACCCTTTAGGATTGAGGCTTCTATGTTGATTGTGGATGTGTACGCGAGGTGGCGAGTGCGTACTCGGGCTTATTTGCAAATAGGTTGGCCCTTTAGGATTCGTAGGTCCTTATATTCCCCGTGTATGAAGTTATAATTATTACATTTGAGTTCCTGATTTCTAGTTTCATCTCTTCCTGTTCAAATTAGATTTACTTGCTTAGTGTTCCTTGTTTCTTATTTGATCTTAATTGACTTAAATGAAAACTTTACCTTTCCTACCTTTATGCCTTATCTTCCTTCATAAACTGCCTACTTGACTAGAACTAGCATAATCTCGCCCTATAATTGTTTAGCAGAAATTGGAATATCTATGCGTTGGTGTCAAGCATGCCCGTGAGTCGTACATTGTGAATTATATGATTTTCCCTTAAGTTCTACTTAGGTTTAGTTGATAATCATCTGTGTTGATGGTATTTCCTTGGTGTTGCCTATTGCTGAGCATTGTTCAAACTGTGTTCTTTCGTGAAGCTAATTGTTTAAGTGAGATTGGTTATAGTTGTTTTCCCTTGTCGGGATAATATTATTTCCATTGTTGACAACCTTGCCGGGATGATATTGTTTCCATTGTTGACTCCCTTGTCGGGGAAGTATGGGTTCTATTATTGTTTATCTTGTTGATGATATTGTTTTCATTGTTGACTCCCTTGTCGGGACAATATGGGTTCTATTATTTTTTATGTTGTTGATGATCTTGATTCCATTGTTGACTCCCTTGTCGGGACAGTATGATTTCTATAATTGTTTATGTTGTTGATTCCCTTATCTGAATGCTATCATTTCATTTGTTTGGGTGAGAAAGAGTGTAAAGCACAAAGGGTGATGTTGTGCCATGTCATATGCACTATCATGTAAGGAAAGAGTGTAAAGCACGAAAGGTGATGTCGTGCCATTGTTTATATTCATTATCATTTGAGGAAAGAGTGTAAATCACGAAAGTTGATGCCATGCCATATTATTGAATTCAAAAGCACGAAGGTTGATGTCGTGCCATATTATTGAGAGTAAAAGCACGAAGGGTGATGCCGTGCGTAATATTGTGAGTGAGTTCTGGCATGAAGGGTGTTTCTGTGCAAGTGAGGACGAGGGACATGCATTATGATATGATATCTGTTTTCCCCGTGTATACGTGTGCCCGTACTTTGAGCTGTTATTGTTGTACTTACATATATGGTGTGACTTGTTATTATTGTACTGTACTTGACCTTTATCTCAATGTTTTTACCCTATCCATGTCTTTTACTTGTTTAATTTGCTTAATTTACATGCCCTATCGTTCGATTTTTAGGGGGAGGACGAGAGTAAAAGCACGAAGGGTGATGTCGTGCACTTGTTCTATTGGGAACTATGTTTGAAAGACAATTATTGAAAGGTAAAGTTTAAAGTCATTTACCTTGAAGGAAACTATGTTTGCAAGGTTATTATTTTCCAAAGGTATGTTTGCAAAGCATTTATTTGAAAGAAGCTATGTTTAGAAAACATTTACTAGAAAGGTACATTTGAAAAGCTTTTATTGAAAGGAATTTGCGTTTGAGGTTTTCGTTTTGTACTGTATATTTATATATCTTTGGAGGAAGTGTATTTCGAATGGGACTTTACTCAAAATGAAATGATTATATTTTTTTAAGCTTTCAATATAAACTTACGATTTAAAGGTTTCACTCGAAGAATTGACTAAATTGTAGGAGTTGTTGACTAAGGCTTGAGGGGGAAATTATTGCAGTGCTGAGTTACTATTGGTTTTTACTGTGTTGTGGTTTTTGCTTTTGATTCGCACCCCCGTCCTTTCTTATGTGTAATATTATGATGTCATGTGTTATTTGTTGTATCTTCCTTCTGCTTTGTACTTGTTATGTTGATAAATATATGGTGTAGCCATTAGACAAGTGTCATGTCATGTCATTCCTATACGTATGTTTGTTTAATTTATTAGACCAGTGGGTGTCTTGACTAGTCCTCGTCACTACTCCACCGAGGTTAGTCTTGATACTTACTGGGCACCGCTATGGTGTCCTCATGCTACTCTTCTGCACATTTTTTTGTGTAGATTCCAGGTTTTTCACAGCGGTTGATCGTTAGCTAGAAGTGCGGTTGCTGTCATGGAGACTCAAGTTAAAACCGCTTCAACGTTCGCGATTTTGGAGTCACCTTCTTACAATTAGTATTCATACACTATTGTATTTATTCCGAACAGTGGTAGTTATAGATGTTAGTGTAGATTCCTTAAAGCTTATGACTTGTACTTGCCGGATTTTGGGATGATATGTAATGCATAGAGAAATTTGATGTGAAGTATTCAAAAGTTTCAATGTTTTATTTATGTTTACTAAATGTTAGGCTTACCTAGTCCTTAAGACTAGGTGCCATCACGATACCCAACGGAGGAAAAATTGGGTCGTGACACCTACGGTCATCTCCGTTTATGAGTATTATTATCTTCGTGTTTATGGCTCAAATCTATGGTTCCAAACTAGATTTCCTTTCATCTGTCACTTTTCAAAAAACCTAATCTCATGCTACTAGTATATGTTTAGATCTTTGTAGATCTGAGATATTTTTCAAGTTCTTTTTCCATTTCTCTTTATAAACTTTCTGTGTTTTCTTATTATTAGGCGATTTTTGTCTTATCTAAAGAAAGGGTTTCATCCCTTTAATTTTATGCAAAAATACTATGTTTTTAAGTGTTTAACCTTGATTTTCTTTACTTGTTCGACTGATTCTTATGACTCTGTTCTAAACCCTAGGGTTTCTGCGTATTTCACTGTTTACTTCAATATTTTTCCGTTATTGTTTATCTCTGTCAATCAAAATAGATTGACTAATTTTATTTGGGTTCAAATTATATTTTTCTGTTGAAACTAGTATTTCCCTGTGATTTTACCTATTTTCTTTATTCGTGACCATAATTGGTATTACTTGCCTTAATCATATTATTAGTCTGACTTATGGGATTTAATTGACTTCTACACAGTCTGTGATTGATTTGTTTACCTTATTTGAATCCCAATCTGAGTTGTTAACTGATTCTCCCCAATTTAGGGGGAGTCTCCTGGATCCTTTTGAATTATTTGGCCAAGTTTAGCCCCCAATTAACTAGTTGATTGTATTTGCTTGCCTTATTTGTGAACTCTAATTTTATTACCTTAATTGTCTTCTCTACTGAATGCTATATAAAGTCTCATTCTGATTTCTTTAAAAACACGAACACACTGAAAAAGAAAGACACACACGTCTTACACAATCCCCACTATAACTCTTTCTGTTACTTGTGTTTGTTGCACTATCTAGCCGGCTGGAAGCCTAGGCTAGACTATTGAACTCTATTTTCTCTCACCTTCCTGTTTACTATCTCTCAACTGGTATGATTCCACTACTATTATCATTCAATATGCTATGAAATTAAACCTATGTGTTTCCTTTTTATTGATCTTAATTAGCATGACTACCTTTATGAAGTTAACATATGTGCTTCCTGTTTATTAGTCTTAATCAGCATGACTACTTTTGGGTAGCTAGACCTATGCCCTCCTGTTTATTGCTCTTAATCAGCATGTCTATCTTTGTTATTATGTCCTATTCAGCATGTTGTACAATCAGTCTGTTACAGATATCAACATGTTTTTGATAACTGGTTTACCTTAACTCTAGTGAATTTGTCTTGACAAATATGTCAATAGGGTTACACTCTAGCATGTTCCTGTCTGATCCAGGATACTGGTTTACTGGGTTTTTTTATCTAGCATGATTTCATTCATGTTCTGCTTTATGTGTTTACCGTGACAAGTCTTGATCAATGATTTCTATGCTCTCAATTCCTGCTACCTTTGGTGTGTAATTAGTACTCTATTCCACGTTTAATACATGTTCCTAGTAACTGCTAATGAACTAAGCCTACTTGGGCAATGTGAGATCCTGTTTGGTTTAAACGTAACTCTGTTCTGTCTACTGTTTGATTACTGGAATACTTGTTTGAACTCAAAGTGCTGAAGTGATTCTGTTTGTTCCTATTCACTTCTAGAATCCAAACTGTTTTTCCTAAAACTACCTCTTATTTTCATTTACTATTTTCAGCTCTTACTCTTAGAATATGTGGGGTCCTGCCCCTCCAGTGTGAGCATTTCCTAGGATTCCATGAGACTCCTCCAAACTCTAACACATTGGGGTTGGATTTTCCAAAACTTGTTCCCAAAATTGTTCTTTGAAAAGGTTTTGGTGTGAGCATTGCCCGGGGTCCTTGAGGCCCTTGGGAACTTTGACACACCAGAAACCCATTTGGTGTATTATGAGCTACTGGCATACTCCAGATTTGATTGAAGGCCTAGCTTCCAGGTTTACCTTTGGGCCTGTCAAGGCTCCCTATAGTATAGTGATTTTCATTCTGTAATTCATTTATAGCTGGTTTGTAATAATGATCTTTGTAAAATAGATATGGGGTATTAGTAAAGCTGGGAGGGATTTTTATATATCTTTGTTGGGATCGGTTAGAAATCATGCCCCATAGGATTGTTGTGATTATATGTATGCATTAGAAACCATGTCTATAGGGCTTGTCTCATTCTTCGGAATCCTGCGTTCTCACATTTTGCATCTTAGAAATCCTGTTTCTAGGTCATTGATCAGTTCTGCATTAATAATCATGTACTCAAATATTCGTGCGTGCATTAGAAATCATGTGTCTAGGAATTTCCTTCTTGAATTTGCTTGAAAACTGGCTAATGCATTTATTCGCCTAGATGGCATGCCTATAGGAAAACATATATAAAATCAGTCTTGACACTTAGACATCATGCATATAGGAAATAAGTATAAAAACAGTCTCAACACTTAGATATCATGCTTATAGAGATAAACACGTCAAATCAGTTTCTATGTCATAAAATAACGCTTGTGATCAATTTTCAGCACATAGACACCATGCTTATAGGGTATAAAAGATAAAATCTACCTATTTAAATTAATCACTAGTTCATAATTATGTTCTAATTAACGTTCAGATGTCATGCCTATAGGATCCTGCCGGTTATCACCTAGGCAAGCCCGTAGGACAATCAAATTCTGAAGTTTTAAAGTTGTGTTTGTTTGACTGCTTATAAACTGCCCAGATTTAGTAAGAAAGTCAGTAGGGAAACTGATTAGGTATTCACTGCCTCGCCTTAATAAAACTGATGCATATTATGTTTTGTGCTCATCTAGATATCCTGCTATAGGACCTTAATTCGTTTAAAAACTGCTTTGTCTGATAGGCGTGCAATTGTTTATTTATTTGTGGAGGTAAATATGATCCCCCTTAAGTGATCTTTTATGTGACAGTCCTACTTGTTTTGTTTGTCGCTTAGTTTTCTCCTTTTAAGCACCATAGGTGAGTCTAGAACCACCTTAAATAGATATCCTAAGCACCTACAGGGCCATAGGTAAGGGACGGGTAATGCACGCATAGGGTACGTATTCAATGCTATTAGAACGCTTAGATAATAATTAAGGGGAGGGTAATTGGGTAGTAAAGGATATGATGACATATGCGCTAATGCTATGCGTAACACCTCTATTTGAGGAAGGTTACCGAGTATTGCACAGAAGTGATCCTATAGGCTAATAAACCCATGACCTCATTTATTCCCATTTTAAAATAATCTTTATTCGTTCGAATTGTTTTATGACTAATTCACTTAAATTGAGTTTGGTCGGGACCCACCGTTGTGGATCTCGAGGGGTGCCTAACACCTTTCCCTCAAGGTAATTTCGAGCCCTTACCCAGTCTCTGGTAATGTAAATCGGTTTATGAGTTATTTTCTTTAGGTGCCCTAACGCACCTTAAATCCTTTAGGCTCTTCAAATTCCATACCCCTTCCTAAAAGGAAATGAGTTGTCCCAAAATGTCGAAACCTGAACTCTGCGAGGAAAAAAGGGCGCGACAAGAGGGTAGGGTGATTGCCTTTGCCTCGCACCAGTTGAAGACTCATGATAAGAACTATCTTATCCATGATCTTGAGTTAGCATCTATTGTTCACGCCTTGAAGATTTGGCGGCACTATTTGTACGGGGTTCATTATGAGATATATACTGATCACCGGAGTTTGTTGCATCTGTTCAAACAGAAGGATCTTAATTTGCGTAAGCTGAGATAGTTGGAGCTTCATAAGGACTATGATATCACTATTTTGTACCAACCCGGGAAGGCAAATGTGGTGGTTGATGCCTTGAGTCGTCGGGCTTAGAGTTTGGGGAGTTTAGCGTAACTTCTAGCGGCAGAGAGACCTTTGGCATTGGATGTTCAGGCCTTAGCGGGCCAGTTTGTTAGATTGGATATTTCGAAGCCAAGTCGGGTATTGGCTTCTGTGGTCTCCAAGTCTTGTCTTTATGAGCGTATTAGGGAGCGTTAGTATGATGACCCCCACCTGCTCGTTCTTTAGGACAGGTTTCAGCGAGGTGATGCTCGAGATGTGATGTGCCGGAGAATTTTGGCACATTTAATACCAAATTACTTAAATTATAGTTTGTTTCAACAGCATTTTCCTTTTATACTTATAGAATTTTGACGTTTTGCAGTGCATGAGATGTAAATACTCA
>MDKH01115525.1:0-75380 GCA_005239495.1 Nicotiana undulata | reverse complement strand
AATATCTAGGCATAATTAACTTAAGTATATCAATAATAACTCAATAACACCATCCCATAGACTAAATACACAATTCCTACCATTCTTTCAAAATTTCCGAAATTCGACCCCTGGCCCGCTTGGTCCAAACTCGAGATTCGGACCAAAACCCAATCACCCATAACCCCACGAGTTAGAATATATAATTTGTTTCAAGATCCGACCCCAAATTGAGGTTGAATCACCCAAATTTCCCAAAATCCCTAATTTCTACTTAATTTCCATGTTTTTAGGCCTAGATTCTAGTGGTTGTTGAAGATAAATGGTAGAAAATAGAGTTGGAATCACTTACCTATGGAGTTATGGTGATGGAAATCTTCAAAATCGCCTAAGGGGAAGTGGGGAAGAAGAGGTTTGAGAAGAAGTGGGTTAAATCCCGTAATGTTTCTGTTTTTGGGTTATTAAAATCACTAGGCAAAATTTCCCTTCGCATTCGCAGGCCACTGGCCGCGTTCGCGAAGGGTTGGCAGCTGGGACCTACGCGTTCGCGGAGCCAGGGCCGCGTTCACGAAGGTCTAACTTCCTAGGCTTCCGCGTTCGCGAGACTACTCCTGCGTTCGCGAAGAATAAACCTACCCTGCCCCCCGGTCTCACCCTAAGCCTACGCGTTCGCACCCCTGAGGACGCGTTCGCGTAAAAGCACTGTTCAGTGCTCCGCGTTCGCGTCTCCCTCTACGCGTTCACGTAGAGTAAAATCCCAGACCACAATAATTACCCTTCGCGTTCGCGAGCCCTTGGCCGCGTTCTCGAAGGGTATTACACCAGACACCAGCAAATTATCAAAACACCAGATTTTTCATGCATTTCACACCCCGTTAGCTATCCGAAACTAACCCGAGCCCTCGGGTCTCAAAACCAAAAACACACAAGACTCCCAAAATATCCTACGGACTTATTCAAGCTTTTAAACCGCCAAAATATCATCAAAAACATCGAATTAAACCTCAAAACTCTTAGAATTTTTTCAAGACTTCATAAAGCTTAACTTTTCCAATTTTGATCCGAATCACGTCATTTCAAGTCCGTTTACACCAAATTTCACAGATAAGTCACATAACATATAATAAACCTATTCCGGGCTCCGAAACCATAATACGGGCCCGGTAACACGGTTTTCACACAATTATTCATTTTCAAATTCCTTTATTATTTTCAGAAAATAATTTTCTTTAAAAATTCATTTCTCGGGCTTGGGACCTCGGAATTCGCTTCCGGGCATACGCCCAAGTCCCATATTTTTTTACAGACCCTCCGGGACCGTCACATCACGGGTCCGGGTCTGTTTACCAAAAATGTTGACCAAAGTCAACTTTATTCAATTATTCAATTCAAAGTTCTATTTTTATCAAATTTTCACATAGAAGCTTCCCGGCTACATGCCCGGGCTGCGCACGCATATCGAGGTGAGATTAACGGAGGCTTTCGGGGCCTCGAAACACAGATTTAGCTAGAATTACTTAGGATGACCTTTTGGGTCATCACAATCATGTGTTACTAAACAAAATTCTCCCATAAGAATACTTTAATAGATTATATGTTTGTTAATGTTTTAAATTTTTAGTAAGCATATATTTACTTATCAAGACTTTATCTATAACTTTAATAGTAAGATTGAAATAATATTTATGTAACAAAAAATCCGAAAACTCGAAAAACCTTACAAAACCCAATCCAAACCAATATAGTTAGTTTGGTTTGGTTTCGATAAAATCCTAACCAACCCGGTCCATGTACTGTAGGGTTTTGTTAATAATAACAAACGAGGTGTGAATGAAAAATGGAGGAAAATGAAATTTTGAATCAGTTCACTTTACTAATGCACTTTGTCCCTCATTCGAAGAAGGAAGGAAAATCTTGGTGCTTATATAGAGAAGCACATCTTCTAGCTCTTAAAGAGTTAAGAAAAAGTGGTGCCTAGCGCCATCGTCGTCGTCGCTCGCACGGCTCGGCTTCGGCTTCGGCTTCGGATTCGATCAATTGATTTGATTGATTGATAATTTATTGGACCAAATTTATTTTCCTTTTCCATCGTTTAATATTTTCTTTTCTAATATTTTTCGCGGGAAAAAATATGAATTTGGAAGATTGCGGAATCATTTTCCAAACGGTCAAGTTCGCGACCAAACGTTCCATTCAACATCTTAATAGACACCAAACGTTCCATTCAACAGCTGAATAGACACCAAACGTTCCATTTCAATAGCTGAATAGACACCTTATCAACAAACAAACACCTTTGCACCTGTTGGGACCTAACTTCGTTGGCTATAAATAGAGAGGCTTAGCCTCATTTTCCAACACCGATAAATCTGAAATCTCTCACCTCAATCTTCTGCATTCTGCATTGGTTTTCAGCAGCAAAACGTAAGCAATTTGTGTGATTTGCTCCTTCATTTGAGTTCGCCGAAGTTCTGTGATTTGAAGTGCCGCTATCACAGAATAGTTATTCCATTCTATCCTAGGAGGAATTAATCTGAAACCTTGGGCAACTGTGAGGGGATTAAATTCTTTAACGAAACACAAGAAACTTGTTGGCTCGAAATTTTTCTACTTTGTTTTTTCTAAAACTAATGTTTGTTGATTTACTGGTTTTGAATACAGAGTGATAACAAGCTTAAGGAATTTAATTTTTATTTATGTATTCACCTTTCTTTCTGGTTTGGGAGACCAATATCGTAGTGATTTCTAATCCCGTTTTGGATATTAAAATCTTCGGATTTTCTACTCCAGCTTGAGATTAAAATCTTTGTGACTTTCTACTCAATTCGAGATATAAAAACTCGGTTGTTTGTATTCGGTTTGAAGATATAAAAACTTCACTGAGATACTAATTTGTTTGTGTCAATTTTTTTTACAGAAAAATGACAACAAGTACAGAACAACAAAATGATTCTGTTAGAACGACTACTGTTGCAATGGCGACGGCGTCTTCAAGTTGCACAACGCCTGCACCAGCGATGGCACCGAAAGAAAAGCCTAGAATATTTTTCGGCATGGACTTCAAACGTCGGCAGCAGAAAATGTTCTTCTACCTGACCACACTCATTCTGCAACGCTTGATAAGCGAGGACATTCCATTCTTGGGAGAAGAGACTCCAGCTAATGACCGATTTTTGGTCACAGAGGCATGGAAGCACTCTGACTTTTTATGCAAATATTGTATATTGAGTTGTTTGGAAGATGGCTTGTACAACATTTATAGTGTCATGGATACTTCAAAAGAGTTGTGGAACGCTCTTGAAAAGAAGTACTAGACGGAAGAAGCTGGATTAAAGAAATTTGTTGCCGCAAAGTTCTTGGACTTTAAAATGGTTGACAGTAAGTCTGTCATAACTCAAGTTCAAGAATTACAAGTCATTGTTCATGACCTCCTTGCCGAAGGTATAAATCGAATCAAAATTTTTATTAAAGATATTGATTATATTATTAATCCTAAATTTATGATTGTAGGTATGGTCATAAATGAAGCGTTTCAAGTTGCGGCACTTACTGAAAAGTTGCCTCTGATGTGGAAGGACTTTAAAAACTACTTGAAACATAAGCGCAAGGAGATTACATTGGAAGACCTTATTGTTCGCCTAAGGATTGAAGACGACAACAAGGCTGCAGAAAACAAGTCTCATGGAAATTCAATAATAATGATTGCAAATATTGTTAAGGAAGCTTCAATGAGCAAAAAGGGAAAGAAGTCTTCTGGACCAAAAAATTACCCAAGCAAAAAGAAGTTCAAAGGTAATTTCCACAAATGTGGAAAGGTTGGACACACGGCTGCTGAATGCTCTGCACCAAAGAAGGACAAGAAAAAAAGTCAAGCAAACATGATTAAGAAGAATGATGAAATGGAGGATTTATGTGACATGCTTTCGGAATGCAACCTAGTCGGAAATCCTAGAGAATGGTGGATTGATTCGAGGGAAACTCGTCATGTTTGTGCTAACAAGGAGTTATTTACTTCTTATGCTCCCGCTGGACCCAACGAGACAGTTTTTATGGCCAATTTCGCTATCGCAAAAATTGAAGGAACGGGCAAGATAGTTTTGAAGATGACTTCTGGAAAGATTGTGACTCCAAATGATATCCTTCATGTTTCTGAAATGCAGAAGAATTCAATCTCGGCATCACTTCTAGTCAAGAATGGCTTTAAGTGTGTTTTTGTTTCCGACAAGGTTGTAGTTAGTAAGAATGAAATGTATGTAGGAAAATGTTACCTTACTGAGGGACTTTTCAAACTCAATGTAATTTCCATTCATATGATAAAATTTCAGCTTCTTCTTACTTGCTTCAGTCAAATAATTTATGGCATGAACGTTTAGGCCACGTCAACTTCAAAACTTCGCGAAAAATAATTAATTTGGAAGTATTGCCTAAGTTTAAATGTAATAACTCGAAATGTCAAATATGTATGGAATCAAAGTATGTTAAGCATCCTTATAAGTCAGTTGAAAGGAATTCAAATCCCTTAGACTTAATTCACACAGATATTTGTGACATAAAGTCAATACCATCTCGCGGTAGAAAAAATTATTTCATAACTTTCATTGATGACAGTACTAGATATTACTATATTTACTTACTTAATAGGAAATATGAAGCAATTGATGCATTCAAGCAATACAAAAATGAAGTTGAAACGCAACTAAAAAAATAATATCAAAGTGATAAGAAGTGATAGCAGCGGCGAATATGAATATCCTTTTGAAGAAATGTGTTTGGAAAATGGAATTATTCACCAAACAACTGCCCCTTACTCACCGCAATCTATAAAAGTGTGGAAAGAAAGAATAGAACGTTAAAAAAGAAGATGAATGTCTTGTTAATAAGTTCTGGTTTACCTCAGAATTTGTGGGGGAGAAGCTATTCTTACAGCTAACCGAATACTGAATCGAGTTTCCCATAGCAAAAATGCAATCCATTCCATATGAAAAATGGAAAGGAAGAAAACCCAACTTAAAATATTTTAAAGTGTGGGGGTGTTTGGATAAAGTGCAAGTTCCTAAACCCAAAAGGGTAAAGATTGGATCAAAAACCGTCGATTGTGTTTCGTAGGATATGCAACAAATAGTAAGGCATATTTTTTTCAGGTTCATAAATTAGAAAATCCTGACATTCATATTAATACAGTAATTGAATCGGATAATGTTGAATTCTTTGAGAATATTTATCCGTATAAAATAGAATGTGAGTCGTCTAATGAAAATTCTAAGCGACCTCGGGAAGAAGCAAAGGGAAGTACTTTTGATGAGGATCCAAGACGTAATAAACGTCAAAGGACAACTACTTTCTTTGGATCAGATTTTTTGGCATTCTTATTGGAAAAGGAGCCTCAAACGCTCAAAGAAGCAATGCCATCCTCGAAAGCACAATATTGGAAAGCGGCAGTCAATAGTGAGATAGATTTAATATTAAGTAATCATACTTGGGAATTGGTTGGTCTTCCTTCGGGAAATAAACTTTTGGGTTTTAAATGGATTTCAAGAAGAAAATGAAATATGATGGTACTATTGACAAATATAAGGTAAGATTAGTTGTTAAAGGGTTTAGACAACGAGAAGGTCTTAATTACTTTGACACATACTCGCCGATAACAAGGATTACATCTATCCGGGTGTTAATAGCGCTAGCCGGCATGTATGGCCTTCAAATCCATCAGATGGATGTAAAGACAGCCTTCTTGAATGGAGATTTGGAGGAAGAAATTTATATGGAACAACCTGAAGGGTTCGTAGTTTCCGGAAAAGAAAAGAAGGTGTGTTAACTTGTTATGTCACTTTACAGACTAAAACAAGCACCAAAACAATAGCATGTGAAATTTGACCAAACAATATTGTCAAATGGTTTCAAGATCAATGAGTGTGACAAATGTGTTTACATTAAGAATACTCCAAATCATATAGTCTTTTTTAGTTTATATGTGGATGATATGTTGATAATGATTAACAACATTGCTAACATAAATGCTACTAAGCGCATGCTTACTAGTAAGTTTGATATGAAAAGACTTAGGAGTTGCCGATTTAATTTTAGGAATTAAGATCCTTTAGACTCCTCAAGGTCTAGCTTTGTCTCAATCTCATTATATTGAAATGGTACTTGAAATTTTCAAATATTTGGACTTTAAAGAAGCAAAAACGCCAATTGATTTAAACCATAATCTTGTAAAGAATAAAGGTCAAAGTAAGTCTCAATTGGAATATGCTCGAGTGTTGGGAAGTTTGATGTACATTATGAATTGTACTCGACTTGATATAGCTTGTGCGATAAATAAGCTTAGTCGACACACAAGTAATCCCAACCAAGCTCATTGGATAGCAATGAAACGAGTTTTGGGATATTTGAAATATACCCAAGACTATGCATTGCATTACAATAATTATCCCGCAGTTATTGAGGGATATAGTGATGCAAATTGGATCACCAGATCAACGAAATCAAAATGCACAAGTGGATACGTTTTTACCATTAGTGCAGGAGCAGTGTCTTGGAAGTCGTCCAAACAGACATGCATCTTGCTCTACAATGGTGTCACAACCCCAAATCTAAACTAGTCGTGATGGCGCCTATCGGGGAACTAGGCCAGCCAAATCAACACTCAAAATGTAAAGAATCTTTTATTTACATCATTTCTAAACTAATACCCGTAAAGGTTTCATTTAAATTATCTTTTAAATAGACAAAGCTACAACATATATTTAAAATACAACCCCAAGACCCCGGAGTCACTGGTCATGAGCATCTACATAAAATATACAAGTCTGAAAAATAAACTCTATAATAGTAAGCAGGAGAGAGCAGGGTTGCGGACGCGTGCAGCTACCTCGCAAAATCTCCGAGAAGTCTCTAGAACAGATAGACAGCTCACTCTGCCCTAGCACCTGGATCTGCACACAAGGTTCAGGGAGTAATGTGAGTACGCCAACTCAATAGTAACGAATATAAATCAGGTTTGAGCAATAAGAAACACATAAAGTCAAATCATCATTTCACAATAAGCACATTATTTCTTTCCAACACTGTATACGTTAAATCATCACGCTCAAAAGCCGATTTCCGTGAAACCTTTGGAAAGTGAAATTTCCAACCGTTTCAATAAAATGTCCAAGAAGTTTAGTGAAAAAAGGGTATAAATCATAAGTAGCCTCTCGGGCAAAAACATGAATAATAGACCGCCCCTCGGGCATAACATTACTTAGAATCAGTCCCTCCTCATGCCTCACAATCACTCATAATCATGCCCCTCGAGCAACCTCACAGCCACTAATGCCTCCCAATCACTCGTGTGCCGGCACTCGGCACTCGCACTCAGTAGGTACCTGCGCTCACTGGGGGTGTACAGACTCAAAAGGGGATCCTAAAGCCCAAGCTCTATATCGGTGGGGCCTACAGCCCGACCCAATATCGTTGCGGTGTGCAGCCCGATCCATATGTCTCACTGCGGTGTGCAGCCCGATCCAACATATCATGCTGCGACGTGCATCCCGATCCAACATATTATGTTGCGGCGTGCAACCCGATCCATATATATATACATTGCTGCGACGTGCAGGCCGATCCATATATACACCTCACAACATAGGCTCTTGGCCTCACTCAGTCAGAAACCTCTCAAACACCACTCGGGCTATCAGTAAAAACGGGGTACTCAACCCAAAAATATCATTTTTATGCATCAAAATAGTGTAAATGAGACTGAGTTCGAAATCAGTTAAGCATAATATGATTGAGTGTAAATCATAAGTCAACACAGTGAGGAATAGAAGTAAAAAGCCCCCAAGGGGTCTAAACACATGGCACGAGGCCCAAATACGGCATTTATCCCAAAACATAGTAATAATCCTTTAAAACATAAAATATCATGTGATTTGTAATCAAATACGCAACTTATTAGTTACTACGGGACGGACCAAGTCACAATCCCCCAATAGTGTATGCCACACACTCGTCATCTAGCATGTGCGCCACTCCAAAACAGTGATACAATGTGAAGTCCAGGGTTTCATACCCTCAGGACAAGATTTACAGACATTACTTACCTTAAACCTGCCCGAATACTACTTTGCGATGCTCTTGCCTCTCGAATCGGCTCCCAATTGCTCCGAATCTAACCAAAACCAGATTAATAACATCAATATATGCTAGGGAGACGAAATACATTCGAATTTATCAAAATTATGCACAAATTCCGAAATTGGCCAAACCCGACCCTCGGGACCACGTCTCGGAATCCAATAAAAATTACATCACAAAAATCCTCATCCTCCCACGAGTCTACCCATATAAAATACATCAAAATCCAACCACAATTGACCCTTCAATTCCTCAATTATAGTCTCCAATTTCCCATGCCCTAAACCCCCAATTTAGACACTAAGTTTCCATAGATTTCACCCTTAATCGGTCCAATAATCACATAAAAACGAGTATTGAGTTCAAAAATCTTACCTCTAAGAAGTTCCCTTGATTTCCCTCTTCAAACCCTCTCTCAAACTAAAATCCATATGAAAACTTTTGATGAAATAACCCAAAATTAGCGAAGGCTTCTTATTATATGATCTGCTCAGGAGAACCGCATCTGCGGCCTTTTAACCGCAGCTGCGGACCCGCACCTGCGGTCCTAGGTGCGCATCTGGGGCTCCACTTATCTGGCCCATTTCCGCATCTGTGGTCCTTTCACGCATCTGCGGACCGCAGATGCGGGCCAATCTCCGCACTTGCGCTCCCATGCCAGGATGCCAAAATCTGAACCTGCGCAAGGCCCATCACACCTGCGGCTCCCCTTCCGCAGGTGCGGCCACACCAGCAACAGCCTTGCTGCAATTTTTCCAAGTTTAAACCTCCGATGACCATCTGAAATCATCCAGAGCCCCTCGGGGCCCTAACCAATGATACTCGCAAGTCATATATGATCACCCGAACTTAGTCGAACCCTCGGAACACCCGAAATAATATCAAAACACCAAATCAACTCATGATTCAAGCCTAAGGATTTTTAAATTTCCTAAATTCGCCAACGATGCCGAAACTAACCAAACCACCTCCGAATGACCTGAAAATTTGCACACACCTCCAAAATGACACCACGAACCTGTTCCAACTTCCGGAATTCCACTCTGAACCCAATAGCTAATTTTCCACTGCCGACCGGAAATTGCCAAAAACTCAATTTCCCCAATTCAAGCCTAATTCTACTCCAAACCTCAAAATAACATTCCGAACACACTCCTAAGTCCAAAATCACCTAATGAAGCTATCTGAGCCATAAAATCCACATTTCGGGGTCATTTACCCATAAGTCAACTTCCAATTGGCTTTTTAACTATAAAGCCAACTTAAGAGACTAAGTGTCTCATTTCTCTCCACAACCACTTCGAGCCCGAACCAGTCAACCTAACACAACATAAAAGATCTGAACAACACATAATACAACAGAAATAGGGGAAACAAGGCTAAACTCTCGGAACGACCGATCGGGTCGTTACATTCTCCCCCACTTAAACATATGTTCGTCCTTGAACGTGCCTAGAGTTTTTCCAAAAACCATCAAAATTGACGTGTAACCTACCATGAACATACCCGGGGGGTGATCCCACGTCACCCTATCCCATATAGGTCCAATAGCACAACACAATTGAATTTTGAAATCCAATCCTGACCCATAAACCTTAGAATCAATCTCCACTTCTGAAATAATTTACAAGATCAAAATTCTACAACTATAAATTGAACAAGTCTGAACACGATGTATCAAGCTATATCCGTAACCCAAGATGTAATCACATAATATACCGCATGACTCAAACACCCATAGCGATAACTCCTAATCACAAAAACTGCTCAAAATAACCTGATACCGGTACATATCCTCTTATCAAGCAATGCCTCGCTCTAACACTTCCATATGCTGCCAATGGTGAAAGAAACACGTAGAAACTAGCAACCATTCGTCTGATCAGTCCGACATGAAGCTCTCCCTTCCCAGACAGGAATTATAGCAAATTTCTAAGCCGACTCCCGATGTTATCCTTCCAACTATGCTGTAGTCAATTCTGACAGTATTCATTCTAGGTCCAATGACCTCTTCTCATCCAACATGACCACTCTGATGACATGACACACCAATACAATTCAAAGTCATAACATGTGCAACTCGTGCACTCAATAACAACATCCCAATGTAATCAAATTATATAAAAGATTCACACGAGAGGACTATCAGTCTCGAAGTCCATGAAGCGCATAAATTACCATATCTGATCCCAAATCCACCACTCGAATATATAACATGTCTCTAATACTCAATCATTCCACGAGGGATACCCCCATAATTCCTCTATGCCATCAAGCAAACTGGAATATCAACAGTCGATCCAACAACAGAGCGCCGCAATACCAATGAAGCACCCTTAACTCAACCACATTGCCCTTTCTGAAATGTATACCCTCTTCCAGCAACAACAATTAGTGATACCATTTACCTAGTGATCTGAAACTGCCCACGCTGCCTAAGAATTTATGACCTTCCTTCCAGAACTGAACTGAGACCTCACACATGCAATCTCAGTCTCTACACAACATACCGCATACACCATGCCATCCTATGATAAATATGAGAACTTCATAATCCCTTCTGAACCACAAGCAACTACGTACCCAACTAGCCAAGGACTTAACATTTGATCCCATATAGAAGCAAAATCATTACACATCATTTGCTCCTCACGCCAGTAGAAAATACACATATCTAACCGTAGTAGAAACCATCAAGAACTCTCTGAATCCCATTTGTATGACACCAAACCGACATGACTGAATCCTTCTAACTCAGCCAAACTTCGCATGTCACCAAGACCCAAGAGCATTGCTAAGAAAAACCTATAAAAACTCATTGCCTCATAAACACCCAAAGAACTAATCATATGCCTTACCATGCCGACCTGACCTACTACAAGCTGTCCTATTTATCCAAGTTCCTGTTGACTTACCTTCGAATTGATACTTCTCCTTGCCAGAATACTGCAATTCTCAACCTAGACTCGCCACACGAGACCCAAGCATAAGACTGTACGGTCTAAGGCTCGTAAGCCGCTGAATACTCTCTCAAATATCCCCAAAAGTACCGCATTCAAAATACTTACCCTGAAGAGACTTCCTGCGAATCTAAAGCCACTACCTTCACTTTCCTGATACTGATATGTTGAATCCATGATAATGTAGAAATGCCACAAGCCTTGACATCCTCCAACCTAAATCTCAGTTCTAGCCAAATAAGCACCTTGAAGATTCCCAATTGTTACGTTTAACCTTGAATCCATCAGAACCATTCTCGAGAGTCATCCACTCTACGCAAATCTCAATTACACTGATCAAGTAGACAGAACAACCTGGCCCCGTTTGCACACCAACATACTAGGAAGTAATCCACACACTTGAAACAACAAGCAAATTCATACACTGCACATACTACACCTTTTACAATTACAACTCAATCATTCAATAAGACCATCACCCATAGAGTACATTACGACCTATATCGAAGAATTTCCATTACTCGAGTCATTCCCAGACTTCACCTCTGCATGTCATAACTGTTTCACCAATATACCTCGAACCAAAACCAATACAACACATAATCGTGCAATCAACTTATCATTAACAGACTCCCCCACTTGGCTCAAAGCCAACGATCAAGACGAACAATAACTCACAATGCTCATATGTTATCACTGCCACCATATTGCAGTGAGATTCAACTAAATCCTTCATAAGCTCATACGACACAAACCATCTAATATCCCAAATCGAATACAAATCTCGCATTCACCATTGTAATAGTCAATGTCATCTTTCACCAGCGACCTAACTCAAATTGCAACATATATCAATCACTCATAAAAGACGACTTGCTACAAAAACACCTAAGGGTCACACAACCTCGGGACACCCCGCGGGAGATAACCCCACATGTTTAGCCTCAAACTGATATCATCTCTATGCCCTTCCAAAAATCATAGCCATCACACAATCATTATACCCTCCTGCATTAAAACACAACCAATGCCTATCCTCGAGGTATCAAGATACGCGGTGTAAGAACCTGAAGGTGATGGCAGAACTAACACTGGCGTTGTGGTCAAAGCAATCTTGAGCTTCTGGAAGCTCTCTCCACAGTCGTCTGACCACCTGAATACACTCACTGGATACCACGTGCCCCAAGAATGCTACTGAACTAAGCCAAAAATTCACACTTGAAGAACTTCGCATAAAGCTTCTCCTCCATCAAGCTCTATAATACCTTCCTCAAATGCTGAGTATGCCCCTCCTGGCTACGTGAGTATGCCAGGATGCTATCAATGAATACAATAATGAAGGAGTATAAATACAGCTGGAATACACCGTTAATCAAATACATGAACGCTACTGGGGAATTGGTCAGCCAAAATACATCACCAGGGACTCATAACACAATAGGGAGATTCCACTTCCCTCCAAAACTAAACTACATGAGAGATCCTTCAATACACTCACAACTCGAAGACATATGCCAACTCGAGACAGAAATCAAACACTCAATAGTTCTTGCCACATTTCTTGCCAATCCTTTTGTCATAATCAAACAATTTGAACACACCTCACCATCGAGTTACACTCGCCACATAGTCATCTAGTCACAAAACCCCACCGATAAGGACACGAACGGACATATAAGTCCCAAAGGCATGTACTCACACAAACGAAATCTCAGCACTCAAGCCACAGACAAAATTTGGCCTCAAGTCCTCTAGACTGGCCCATTATCAACATTCTAAAAATCACATCTCGTCCATGGAAGTCACAAGTCGTCGATGCACAACTGATATCGAGCGCTCACGTGCGCATTCAAACACATGAAAGGCATTCAAAGAGTTACGCTTTTGGCTGAATAAATGGATTCGCACGACAATAGTTCAAGAATGTGAGATTTTTTCTAAGGGTTCTGTAGCCTCTCGAAGATAAGTACAGACGTCTCTGTACCGATCCGCAATACTCTACTAAACCTGCGCATGACCGGTGAGTCCTATGTAACCTAGGTTCTGATACCAACTTGTCACGATCTCAAATCTAAACTAGTTGTGATGGCGCCTATCGTGAAACTAGGCCAGCCAAATCAACACTCAAAACGTAAAGAATCTTTCATTTACATCATTTCTAAACTAATACCCGTAAAGGTTTCATTTAAATTATCTTTTAAACAGACAAAGCTACAACATATGTTTAAAATACAACCCCAAGACCCCGGAGTCACTGGTCATGAGAATCTACAGAAAATATACAAGTCTGAAAAATATACTCTATAATAGTAAGCAGGAGAGAGCAGGGTTGCGGACGCGTGAAGCTACCTCGCGAAATCTCTGAGAAGTCACTGGAACAGATAGACATCTCACTCTGCCCTAGCACCTGGATATGCACACAAGGTGCAGGGAGTAATGTGAGTATGCCAACTCAGTAGTAATGAAAATAAACCAGGTATGAGCAGTAAGAAACACATAAAGTCAAATCATCATTTCACAATAAGCACAATATTTCTTTCCAATAGTGTATACGTTAAATAATCACGCTCAAAAGTCGATTTCCGTGAAAATCCTTTGAAAAGTCAAATTTCCAACCGTTTCAATAAAATGTCCAAGATGTTTAGTGAAAAAGGGTATAAATCATAAGTAGCCTCTCAGGCAAAAACATGAATAATAAACCGCCCCTTGGGCATAATATCACTCAGAATCAGTCCCTCAGCATGCCTCACAATCACTCATAATCATGCCCCTCGGGCAACCTCACAGCCACTCATGCCTCCCAATCACTCGTCACTCGTCACTCAGCACTCGCACTCAGTAGGTACCTGAGGTCACTGGGGTGTACAAACTCCGGAGGGGCTCCTACAGCCCAAGCGCTATATCGCTGCGGCGTGCAGCCCGACCCAATATTGTTGCGGCTTGCAGCCCGACCCAATATTATTGCGGCATGCAGCCCGATCCAAACTATCATGCTGTGGCGTGCAGCCCGGTCCATATATATATACACTGTTGCGGCGTGCAGCCCGATCCTTATATACTCCTCACAACATAGGCTCTCGGCCTCACTCAGTCAGAAACCTCTCACAAAACCACTCGGGCTATCAGTAAAAACGGGGTACTCGACCCAAAAATATCATTTTTATGCATCAAAATAGTGTAAAAGAGACTGAGTTCGAAATCGGTTAAGTATAAAATGACTGAGTGTAAATCATAAGTAGGAATAGCAGTAAAAAGCCCCCAAGGGGTCTAAACACATGGCACGAGGCCCAAATACGGCATTCAGCCCAAAACATAGTAATAATCCTTTAAAACATAAAATATCATGTGATTTGTAATCAAATACGCAACTTATTAGTTGCTACGGGACGGACCAAGTCACAATCCCCCAATAGTGTACGCCACACACTCGTCATCTAGCATGTGCGCCACTCCAAAACAATGATACAATGTGAAGTCCGGGGTTTTATACCCTTATGACAAGATTTACATAAATTACTTACCTCAAACCGGCCCGAATACTACTCCGTGATGCTCTTGCCTCTCGAATCGGCTCCCAATTTCTCTAAATCTAACCAAAACCAGATTAATAACATTAATATATGCTAGGGAGACGAAACCCATTCGAAACTTATCAAAATTATGGACAAATCCTAAAATTGGCCTAACCTGACCCTTGGGCCCACGTCTCGGAATCCAATAAAAATTACGTCACAAAAATCCTCATCCTCCCACGAGTCTACCCATATAAAACACATCAAAATCCAACCACAATTGACCCTTCAATTCCTCAATTATAGTCTCCAATTTCCCATGCCCTAACCCCTCAAGTTAGACACTAATTTCCCATAGATTTCACCCTTAATTGGTCCAATAATCACATAGAAACGAGTATTGAGTTCAAAAATCTTACCTCCAAGAAGTTCCCTTGATTTCCCTCTTCAAAACCCACTCTCAAGCTCAAATCCGTATGAAAACTTAGATGAAATAACCCAAAATTTGCGAAGGCTTCTTATTATATGATATGCCCAGGAGAACCGCATATGTTGCCTTTTAACCACACCTGCGGTCCTAGGTGCGCATCTGCGACTCCACTTATCCGGCCCATTTCCGCATTTGCGGACTCGCAGATGCGGGCCAATCTCCGCACCTGCGCTCCCATGTCAGGCTGCCAAAATCTGCACCTGCGCAAGGCCCATCGCACCTGCGGCTCCCCTTCCGCAGGTGCGGCCATACCAGCAACTCAGCACCAGCAGCAACCTTGCTGCATTTTTTCCAAGTTTAAACCTCCGATGACCATTCGAAATCATCCCGAGCCCCTCGGGGCCTTAACCAATGATACTCGTAAGTCATATATGATCACCCGAACTTAGGCGAACCCTCGGAACACCCGGAATAACACCAAATCAACTCATGATTCAAGCCTAAGGATTTCTAAATTTCTGAAATTCGCCAATGATGCCGAAACTCACCAAACCACCTCCGAATGACCTGAAAATTTGCACACACCTCAAAAATGACACCACGAACCTGTTCCAACTTCTGGAATTCCATTCCGACCCCGATAGCTAATTTTCCACTGCCGACCGAAAATCGCCAAAAACTCAATTTCGCCAATTTAAGCCTAATTCTACTCCGGACCTAAAAATAACATTCCGAACACACTCCTAAGTCCCAAATCACCTAACGAAGATATCCGAGCCATAAAATCCACATTTCGAGGTCATTTATCCATAAGTCAACTTCCGGTTGACTTTTCTAACTATAAAGCCAACTTAAGAGACTAAGTGTCTCATTTCTCTCCACAATCACTCTGAGCCCGAACCAGTCAACCTAACACAACATAAAAGAGCTGAACAACATATAATACAATAGAAATAGGGTAAACGGGGCTAAACTCTCAGAATGACCGATCGGGTCATTACAAATAGAGTCTGAGTTTATAGCTTTAGACAAGGCCGGTGAAGAAGCTAAATGGCTCAGGAATTTCTTAGAAGACACTCCATTTTGGCCCAAACCTTTGGCACCTGTATGCATATATTGCGTCAGTCAAGCAACAATAGGAAGGGCTAAGAGCGTTATGTATAACGGGGCATCTCGTCACATTCAACAAATCCATAATACCGTTAGACAACTACTCTCTAGTGGAATTATCACATTGACTATGTAAAGTCAAAAGATAATGTATCGGATCCGCTTACAAAAGGCCTACCTAGAGAGGCGATTGAGAAGTCATCAAAGGGAATGGGACTATGGCCGAGGACAAGTCACTATGGCGGTAACTCAACCTAGAAGACTGGAGATCCCAAGATCTAGGTTCAAGGAGATCAAACAAAATCATTAGTGACGGTTCAAAATTGTCAAATAAAATTTTGGTCCATTCTCATGATAAAGACAATGTTCAGTACCAAGGATAAAGTGTTAGGGCTTTTTAATGGGTTCTATGTTTGATACGGGGTATATCAAATAGTGTATCTACGGGATAACACGTTTAGGAATCACCTATGTGAGTGTGAAGTGTAAGCCGCTTCAAGGAGAATGTTCTAAGGCCAATTCTCTACGCACTTATGAAACCAGGCGGTGTTCATGGCTGAAACGAACATAACAATGAGAACCAAAGACGGTTAAGGGTTGATTGTGTGACATATGGTTGTCTAGGTATACACAAAATTTCGACGGTTCAAAGATATCAAATCTTCCGATTGATCCAGTATCCGACATATGTTCACTACGAAAAGTTCAAAGGGAAACCTACTTATCCAGATGCCATTAATCCTTACTTGCGAATCACACATAGTTTTTCATGCATATTTTTTCGGATAGACATTCCCCATTCATGTGGGGGATTGTTAGGTTTTATTAATAATAACAAAAGAGGTGTGAATGGAAAATGGTGTGAGAAAAAAATGGAGGGAAATGAAATTTTGAATTAGTTCACTTTACTAATGCACTTTGTCCCTCGTTGGAAGAAGGAAATGATATCTTTGTGCTTATATAGAGAAGCACATCTTCTAGCTCTTAAAGAGTTAAGAAGAAGTGGTGTCTCGCGCCGTCGTCGTCACTCGCTCGCTCGGCTTCGGCTTCGGATTTGGTCAATTGATATTGATAATTTTTTGGACCAAATTTATTTTCCTTTGCCATCATTTAATATTATCTTTTCTGATATTTTTTCGCGAGGAAAAATATGAATTTGGAAGATCGCTGAATCATTTTTCAAACGGTTGAGTTCGCGACCAAACGTTCCATTCAACAGCTGAATAGACACCAAACGTTCCATTCAATGGCTAAATAGACACCTTATCCAAACAGACACCTTCGCACCTGTTGGGACCCAACTTCGTTGGCTATAAATAGAGAGGTTTAGCCTCATTTTCCAATACCGAAAAATCTGATATCTCTCCCCTCAATCTTTTGCATTCTGCATTGGTTTTCAAAAGCAAAACGTAAGCATTTTGTGTGATTTGCTCCGCCATTTGAGTTCGCTGAAGTTCTGTGATTTGAAGTGCCGCTATCACAGAATAGTTATTCCGTTCTATCCTGGGAGGAATTAATCTGAAACCTTGGGCAACTGTGAGAGGATTAAATTCCTTAAGAAAATAGAAAAAACTTGTGGGCTCGAAATTTTTCTGCTTTGTTTTTTCTTTAACTAATATTTGTTGACTTATTGGTTTTGAATACAGAGTGATAACATGTACACCCCTACGTATTATGATCCACCCATCCATATAAAACTTGTCCAACCGCTTAGGAAATATCATACAGAGTTTTCCTAAATAAAGACGTGATTTCTTAGATATTAAATTCTACTCAAGACGGTGTATAATATATTAGATAAAGTTTAAATAGTGTAAATAGTATAACTAATGTTTGTTTTATCAAGTCATCCAGAAAATAACTACAGTTAAATTTCTATAACAGACATTAGCTAATAATAAGATAAGAATAATAACTAACATATATCACAGATTAAACACAACTTCTTACACAGTAACTATAAATAACTTAAATCCAAATATTTCTTTAATTTTTTTTAATTGTACTCTAGGTGCCAATGAATCGAAATATACTAAGATTCTCCCAAGAAAGGAAATCTAATTAAAACCCCTGAGAGTATTTGTTTTATTGTTGGAATATAACCCTAAGAGTTGGATATGTGAATTGGGTTTTGAAATTAGTACATGTTTGGTAATTTTTTTCTTTTAATTTTTTATAAATCACTTAAATTAAGAAAATATTTAATATTAACATTAATTATAAGAGTATTTATTTAAATTATTCTTTATCTCTCTATAACTCACTTAATTAATTAGTTCTCCAGTAATTGAAATTGTAGCTGTAGAATTGAAAATTTGTACTCCTAATACTGTAAAAATAATTTCTTATTTTCTAAAAAAATATTTTAACCCAAATTCAATTAATATTTAGTCATATTTAATACTAAAGGGTGTATTATCTTTCTCTCTTGCTCCCGTGGGAAGGAAAAAACTGGCAGACAGACGCACGCATATTTACATTTTGTTTTTCTCCCGAATATTAAATGAGAGGTGCGTTGGGGCCTTCACATATTCATTTCTTTCCTGATTAAAATAAGCAGAATTGGTGAATTACTAAGTCTTTGCTTAAAATAGTAGTAGTACGATTTAGGTCTAATCAGAAGGTGAGTATCAAGAAAATGGTCACTACTTTCACTATCTTCTTAAATTAACCCAATCTAAGAAACCCTCTTTTAGAGTTGATCTTTAGTGGTCATGTTGATTTCAAAAGAGAACTTAAAATGCTACTCCCACCCCTCCATCTTATCTATGTTTAAGACTTTAGCACATTTCATATATAGTAATTTAACAGACTTAATCATAAAGGATATTGAAACTAATTAAATTACTCCTATTTTTTCCTCAATGAGTAATTAACACAAGGACAAAATAAGCAATAACTCAGGGAGTAATAGTGTTATTTTTCCATTACTAAAAACTACTTTACATCTAGTAATACTTTCAATTATCTCCTAATGCAGTGAGGCAAAGAACAAGTGTGATTCACATAACTCAAGTTGCAAAGATACGCTTTGATTGTCTCGAGCCACCTCTAAAAAATAACTTTGTGAATCCAAATACGTCTATTAGTCAAATATCTGACAACCACAAAATACAAGTTATATAAAACATAAAAGGAGGGTTAAAATGTAGCGATTTATAATTAAATTGTGATGGAGTCAGAAATTCTAAGAAAATAACTAATAGAAGCATATCAGAGTCACATTTGGGATATCCACACATGCGACAAACTAATCTTATATTTCATTGATTTTAATTATTTAGATGACTTTATAATTAGGAGTGATATATTAAAAATATAATTATTTTATTAATATTGCTTCTTAAGTGGGGTGTCTAGTCAAATATAAACAAATAAAAATAGGCGGAGGGAGTATAATAGTAGAAGCTACCCTTACATATGTCGAGGGAATTCAACAAGTTGTGTATGTATTTTAAACTCTTGCGAGTCAGGTAAAGGTCCATTATGTTGTAAGTTCACAACTTTCACTACTTTCATCTTTGATGTAAATAACCTTCCACTACTCATCATTATTATGATTGTAACTCTCATATCTCCATAACCCTTCCCCATGATCTAAATTATTAATGTAATGTTTAAAACAATAATTTTGTTACCTTCCTATGTAATAGTATAAATAGATGCACGAAATGTGAGATGAGATACACTTGAACACTTGATGAAATAAGAAAGTTTTCTCTTCTTCTCTTCTTCTACTTATCTTCTTGTTTTATATTGTTACTTTGAGCTACATTCCTTAATACGTTACCAGCACGAAGTTGAGCTCCTTTCATTGTTCAGGATATTTGTTCATTCTGTTTTCGTCGTTGTATATTTTGATTTCATGATTAGTGTCATTAGTAGTTTTATAATTTCTCACATCTCTGGACATGTGTAAAAATAAAGAATTCTATGTTTTTTATTTTAAGTTATTTGTATGATAGTCACGTGAAAGTTGCTAATTTTCATATTAATAGAATTAATGGAGATTAGAATACTTGTGTTATGTTGTTCGACATATGAAATTATGTTAAAGTTAGAAGACATTTTTGTTCTTGTTAACATCAAAGATATGCTAATAATTTGAAATAAAAAAATATTCTTTTCTATGGAATTATCACTTTAGTGTATATAGATCACCAATTTGATGTTATGTCAATCTTTAAGATTCTTTACGCTATTATCCTAATGAATTCTAATTATGTATCTTCTTCACTAGGTTGAATTTGTCAAAGATTGAGTTTGTGGCAATGGCATTTCTGGAAAGAATTACCTATCCTGGGTTCTCGATGATGAGATTCACTTAGCCACTAAAGGCCTTCGTAAAATCATTACTCAAGGTAATGAGGCTCAAGCCATGACAAAGAGAAGGCCGGGATTTCCTTCGTCATTATTTGGATGAAGGTTTGAGGGTTGAATATTTGATAGTGAAAGATCCACTTGAATTGTGAGCTGGCTTGAAGGAAAGGTATGATCATCTTAAGGCTACGGTATTGTCAAGGGCTCGATGTGAGTGGATGCACTTACGGTTGCAAGATTTTAAGACCGTAAGTAAGTATAACTTTGTTGTATTTTGAATAACTTCCTAATTGAAATTATGTGGAGATGTTATGAATGATGGAGATTTGTTGGAAAAGACTCTTACGACTTTTCATGCCTCAAATATGATATTACAGCAGCAATACCGTGAAAGGGGGTTTAAAAAGTATTTTGAATTGATCTCATGACTTCTGGTGGGTGAGCAATATAATACCCTTTTGCTGAAAAATCATGACGCTCGTCCCACAGGGTCAGCTCCGCTTCCTAAAGCGAATATGGCAGTGAGACGTGATAAATTTGGAAAAATGCAGAATAATTATAATGGACATATGAATGTACGTGGGCTTGGAAATGGAAAGAGACGATATAATAATCGTCATCGTGGTGGTCATGGCAAACGAGAGAAGAATATTGGTTCTCAAAACAATCCTTCAAGAGGCAAAAGCAGTAATTGCCACCGTTGTGGCATGAAAGGTCATTGAAAAATTGAATGTCGTGCACCTGAGCATTTTTTCTGGCTTTATCAAAACTCCATCAAAAGAAAGGCAAATAATATTAGTGCATTTTCTCCTAATGCGCCAATGGATTCTCACTTGACCTTTAAAAATGATTTTGAGGCAGGACATTCAAAAAAAATGATGACAATGCCGAGGCAAATCTTGCTTTGAATGATGATGATTTTGAAGGCCTCGATGATCTTACTCATTTGGAAGTTGAAGACTCTTTGGAGATCAAACTAAAGTTTGATCATTTTACTGGGAATGCAGTTATGTTGTTATTTATATTTTAATCTTTCTTTTTTCTCGTTCTAAAGTTGTTTTTATTTTCAATAGTACTTTAGTTGTCTAATGTTGTTGTTGTTGGTGTTAGTTTTTCTGTATTTCTCATGGTGTACTTTTATTTTTTTTATGAAGAAAATAAAATTCCCCAATCTTCAATTGGACCCAAGATGAGTAATGAATATTTATGCCTTTTGGATAGTGCTACAACTCACACAATATTAAGAGAAAATAAAATTTTCTCTTATTTGGTTATGAAAAGTCTTATGTTAATACAATATCTGGTAGTACAAAGTTAATTAAGAGCTCAGGAAGAGAGACCTTATTACTGCCTGGAGGAACGATATTAACTATTAATAATGCATTGTATTGTAGTAAGTCTCAAAGAAACTTGTTGCGTTTTAAAGCTATTCGCCAAAATGGCTACCATCTTGAGACCTCTAACGAAGAAAAGGTTGAATACATTTACATTACTACAATAGAAACGGGGAAAAAATGTGTGCCCGAAAAATTACCCGTATTTTCTTTTGGGTTGTACCACACAAACATTGGTGTGGTTGAATCACATGCCATATTAAACGAAAGGTTTACTATTTCTAATGATTTTATCATTTTGCATGACCGGTTGGGCCATCTCAGTTCTAACATGATGTGCACAATAATAGAGAATTCAAATGGGCACACATTGAAGAACAAGAAGATTCTTCAATTTAAAGAATTCTCTTGTGCTGCTTGTTCTCTAGGAAAATTGGTTATTAAACCATCAACAACCTGCATTTCTGGAACGTATACAAGGTGATATATGTAGGCCTATACACCCTCCATGTAGACCATTCAAGTATTTTATGATCTTGATTGACACATTTACAAGATGGTCACACATGTGCTTATTATCAACTCGCAATATGGGATTTGCGAGATTGTTGGTCCAAATAATAAGGTTAAGAGCACAATTTCCAAACTATGCAATTAAGACAATTCGTCTTGATAATGCTGGTGAATTTAAATCTCATGCCTTTACTGATTATTTTATGGCCACTGGAATAAAAGTTGAGCATCCGGTTGCTCAAGTTCAAACTCAAAATGGTCTAGCAGAATTGTTGATTAAACGCCTCCAATTAATAGCTAGACCATTGCTAATGAGGACAAAACTTCCCCTTTCAGTGTAGGGACATGCTATTTTGCATGCAAAAACACTTATGCGCATAAAGCCAACCGGTTATCATGAAGTCTCCCCGTTACAGTTGGCTTTTGGTCAGGAGCCAGATATTTCCCATCTAAGAACTTTTGGATGTGCGGTATATGTTCCAATTGCTCCAATACAACGCACAAAGATGGGTTCCCCAAAGAAGGTTGGGAGTATATGTTGGTTATGAATCTCCTTCTATTATTAATTATCTAGAGCCTATGACAGGAGATTTGTTTACAACCAGATTTGGTGATTGTCATTTTATGAATCAGCTTTCCCAACATTAGGTGAGAAAATAAATAGTTGGAAAATGAGATAGATTGGAATGTATTATCTCTATCTCATTTGGATCCTCATACAAATCAATGTGAACAAGAAGTTCAAAATATCATTTATATGCAAAATATTGCAAATCAATTGCCAGATGCATTTATTAACCTTCTGATAAGTAGGGATTTTGACCTCTTATTTGCTCTATTTTACTTGTGTTTTAGGTTTAAAAAATGCGTAAAGGTATTCCTGAAAATCTTTTTCCTTTTGGGAGGGTACTCCGAGTAGTGGGTACCTCGTAAGACCTCGACCCGCCAACTAATAAAATGTGCTTGTTTACAGGAATAGTGCAATATGAGCCAAAGGAATCAAAATCAACTTATAAAGGTGTCAAAAGTTGAACATGAACCAAAACAGGACAAAGAGGCCAACTGTGCAGACCGCACAATTTTGGTGCGGCCGCAAAAGAAAGTTCATAGACTTGGCTTTTTTCACATCAAGAAGTGCGGACCGACAAATATTGTGCGGCCACAAAAGTCATTATGCGGCCGCATTCAATATTATGCGGTCCGCGGTAAAGGAGATTCAGAGAGTTGGCATTTGGGCAAATGAAGGAGTGCGGACCGCGCCAAAATTGTGCGGCCGCAGGATGTCAAGTGCGGTCGCACACACAATTGTGCGGTCCACAGGAAGGAGATTCAGAGAGTTGTTTCAAGCCCAAGGTCAAGGAAGTGCGGACCACATCAATTTTATGCCGCTAATCATGAGCGCGGCCGCACTCAGAATTGTGTGGTCCGCAAAAGTCCAGCCAAAGCACGAACTCAAAGTTGAAGAACGCGACCACACACAATTATGCTACTGCAGAAGCAAGTGTGCAGACGCACTTAGAATTATGCGGTCGTACAACCTCCGCAGGGGCATTTTTGTCAGATACTTTCAGTTTAGTATAAATAGAACTTTTTATCATTTTTAGGTCAAGTTATGTTTTAGGAGAGCACCTGTGACGCTTTTCTTTTCTGCTTTTGGAAATTTTGTACTAGATTCATCTCTAAACACTAGATTTTCATCCCACAATTTAATATTATGAATTCTATCTTCAGTTATTCTTTAATTTCTTCAATTTTCATGAGTAGCTAAACCCATAGCTAAGGTTGTGACCCAACCCTAGTGTGGGTATTTAATGGATGTTTCATTTAGGGCTTGTTAGTGCCTAGTTCTTGCTAGAACTCAAGAGTTAATGGTTGCAAACATTGATTCATGCATAAATGACTTAGTCTCTACTTGAGAAAGCGGGACTAAGTCTAGGAAAATTAGGCTAACAAGGAATTGGGGTGAACTCAAGAAATTGATAGCCCCAATTAAAGGGTTAAACCTAGAGATAGTAATACCCTGACTTGAGCTAATATCACTGGATTTGTATGAATACCCATTTGGATTTGAGAAAGCCAAATGGGCAAAATCACTCATACTACCGAGAGGTATAAAGTGAGTACCCGAGTGTGATAGCTATATTATAATCCCAACTAATCAAGCTTGCCTTAAAATTTATAACCCATTAGATAACCACCTAGGTAAAGTCACAATCCTAGTCCCTTTAAACACTTGAAAAACCAAAACAAAAATATTGTCCTTAGTTTTAGTAATTGCAATCATTAGAGTAAAAATAGAAGTAGAATACCAACCAAATTTGTGAAAGTGCAATTAGAGTCAATACTTGAATCTCACTTAGATATAAACCTAATTCCAATTATTAAATCCATGTGGATTCGATCCCCGATCTTAGTTGAGTTATTATTGCATCGACCTCCTCGCTACTCGATAGTGGTGTGGGTTTGGAACCGATCACCTTCCACGGGTTACTAAATCACATATTCCAGCTGGAAATTATCCAATTCGAGTTGATGTCCCAACTGGACAGTATGATAATGAAAATGAGTCTAGGCCACACCTTAAAAGTGGCAGACCAATCGGTTCCAAGGATAAGAATCCCAAAAAAAGGAAAGGAGCATATGATCAAGTTGATCAGAACGTGGAAGTAATTGCTCAAGAGGAGAATAAAGACATAACATTTGATAAGACCTCACAGGACGTTCTAGTACCTGGAAATGATGAAAATGAAGAGATCTCAATAAGTTATGTCTCTACGGAAAAAAAACGAAACCGAAATAACATTGTTGTTGACCAGAGTTTTGCATATAATGTTGCATTTGAAGTAATGTAACAAGATGAGGATCTTGAGCCAAAATCTGTCGATGAACTTAGACAGAGAAATGACTGGCTAAAATGGAAAAACGCAATTCAAGCGGAATTGGCTTCACTAGAAAAACGTGAACTTTTCGAACTAATAGTCCAAACGCCTGAAGGTGCGAGTGGGGGTACAAATGGGTTTTTGTGCGAAAACGAAACGAGAAAGGTGAAGCCGTAAGATATAAATCACGACTTCTAGCTCAAGGGTTTTCGCAGAGGCCTGACATTGATTATATAGAGACATATTCTCCTGTGGTAGATGCAATTACCTTCAAGTATCTACAAAAATTAGCAGTCCATGAAAAGCTTGATATGCAGTTGATGGATGTTGTCACAACCTACTTGTATGGCTCTTTGGACAATGAAATTTTTATGAAAATCTCTGAAGGGTTTTAAGTTCCTAAAACACATAAAAGTTCAAGGGAAACTTGTTCGATGAAGCTTCAGAAATCCTTATACGGATTGAAGCAATCTGGGAGGATGTGATACAATCGTCTTAGTGAGTATTTGATAAAGGAAGGGTACAAAAATGACCCTATTTGCCCTTATGTCTTTATTAAGAGGTCTGAATCCGAATTTGTCATCATAGTTGTGTGTGTTGATGACTTAAATATCATTGGCACTTCTAAAGAGCTTCCAAAGTCTGTAGATTGTTTGAAGAAAGACTTTGAAATGAAAGATCTTTGTAAGACAAAATTTTCTTATTTTATATTGTTACTTTAAGCTATATTCTTTAATACATTACGATTGCAAGATAAAGAAATAGTATTGAGAAACTGGATATTGAATGCGACGCGGTTTAGTGAGGCGGAAAAAGATAAAAGAAATTAAGGATTTAAAAAAGCATAAACAAAGAGCTGACTTTTTGCAAACAAAAGAGTAAATGCTAATTGCTGTCATTTTGACTCTTTTTGTTGGGGATAGCCCTTTCACCTCTTCATCTTTGGTCAGCGTAAACGTCACCTTGGTCTTTTCTCCCTTCTCTCTCTTCTCAAATCGTGTGTATATATATATATGGACAAGAACCCCCTTTGCCTTAGTTGCTATTGCCTCAACATTTCTTTCATATCTATCACAAGAAGAGGTAGATAAACAAATAAAGCTAAGTACTTTATTTGTTTCACACTTGAACTCCTCAAAAAGAAAGAATCAAAATGGGAAGGCCACCTTGTTGTGATAAAATTGGTGTGAAAAAAGGACCATGGACACCAGAAGAAGATATTATTTTGGTATCATATATTCAAGAACATGGTCCTGGTAACTGGAGAGCTGTTCCTACTAATACTGGTAAACATCCAAATCTTAGTTATTGTTTGTCACCCCTTCCATTTTTTCCCTTATTTTTCTTTTTCTGGCTTTTGGGGTTGGTTAAAATCATTAAATATGTGTAGTTAATAGTCAGCAGTCCTATCCCTTTTCTTCTTGAATGAATACACCAATCTCATTAATTAGATCAACGTACTTTTTGTATACTCACAACCTTTTATAAAAACAAATCTTTGTCTTGGTTTTTCAGGATTGCTTAGATGCAGCAAGAGTTGCAGACTCAGATGGACTAACTATTTGCGTCCAGGCATCAAACGTGGCAACTTTACCGAGCATGAAGAGAAAATGATTATTCACCTCCAAGCTCTTCTTGGCAATAGGTACCAAATCAATCTCTAAACAAATTCTTGTTTTTCTTTTTTCCTTTTTTGGTTTCTAGGGTTAAAGTCTAGAGGTAGACGGAATTTAACTCAATATTTTCGACAATATATATATATATATATATATATATATATAAACATATATTTAAAAAATAGAATAAATTCAATGTTATGATTCTTCAAAGTTGTACCCATCAATTTTAAAACTTGGATACGCCTAAGGATAAGTCAAATTTTATTTTAAAAATGTCAATAGATATATTCATTCAATTGTTCAATTTTCCAGTAGGTATGGTTGGATCTTATATCATTTATCTAACTCTTGTCCTTTCTTAATTTTGATTCTTGTTGGTGTAGATGGGCAGCTATAGCTTCATATCTTCCACAAAGAACAGACAATGACATAAAAAATTACTGGAATACTCATTTGCAAAAGAAGCTTAAGAAGCTTGAAGGTCATGATAATGAGAATAATCAAAATGGTAAATCATCTCAATCAATCTCAAAAGGACAGTGGGAGAGGAGACTTCAAACTGATATCCACACAGCTAAACAAGCTCTTTGTGATGCTTTATCCCTTAACAAAAAAACCACTGATATTAATCCTAGTACTAATTCTCTTCCTGTCCAAACATGTACTAATACCTATGCGTCTAGTGCCGATAACATCTCCCGACTGCTTCAAAATTGGATGAAAAATCCACCAAAATCATCATCTAATTACTCAGCCACTAGTCAGAGTTCTTTCAACAATTTATCAATCGGGACGGGTTCGAGTTCTAGTCCTAGCGAAGGGACCATGAATGCACCAACACCAGAGGGGTTAGACTCATTCTTTACCTTCAATTCATCCTATAGTTCTGATGTTTCTCAGTCCATGTCGACGGACGAGGTTGTTGCTTTCACACCTGAGAATGCTGGAATTTTCCAAGTCGAAAGCAATAAGTACAATTTGCCAAATTTTAAGGATGAAAATGGATTTTTCCAAGAGGGAATTAGCAAACAAAATTTGGAGACGGAAGTACCCTTAACTTTGCTGGAAAATTGGCTCTTTGATGATTCTAATGTACAAACACAAGAAGAGCTAATGGGAATTGGAATAGGCATGGAATGGCTTTGAGTCAATTTGCTGATTTGTTTTGAGGAAATATAATCTTGAAGAAATAATGAAGGATATATTTCTTCAAACCAAGTATTGGCACTTTTGCTTCTTTTTCCTATTTTCAGGTTGTTACTTGTTAGGCTTTGGACTCTATAGGTTTTAATCAATTTCTAGCCTGAGTAGAAACTTTTTAGAAGAGCATAAAAAAAATGTAACTATATATGTAACCTTAAATCAACATATGTACTAAATAGAAATAATAAAAGCAGTACTCTATGCTAAGAGCTTCAACTGTTTGTACTTTATGCTCCACTGTATGTTTTTTTTTTTTAATTGCTCAACTTTTTGGGTATGATGTGAGAAATGAGAATTAGGGTTTGACTTCAGATGCTTCCAATTAAGTTCCAATGACATCATCAACATATATCCTGCCTCCCTGGCATGATGGCATATACATCTTTATTTTCGCCACGTAGTTTTGTCCCCAACAAAAAGAAGAGAGAATTATATTTTCATCGTATACAGAGCACATATATAGCCAGTTTGGCCAAGCTACAAAATCGATTTATTTTGAGAAGTGTTTTTTCTCAAAAGTACTTTTGGTAAGACACAGTTTGTGTTTGATTAATTAATTTAAAAAATACTTCTGAGCAGCAGTAGTGTTTGGCCAAGCTTTAAAAAATTGATTCTAAATATATTTTTCTCAAAAGTGCTTTTGAAGAAAAGCTATTTTTTTCTGCTTCAACTCAAAAACTTTTTTTCTCCTTTCAAAAATTTGGCCAAACACCTTAATTTTAGAAAAAAACAATTTTGACAAAATAAGAAAAAGAAAATATTTCTGCTTCAAAAGAAGCTTGACCAGACATGCTAATAGCATCATCATTCATTATTTTCTAGTTATCAGATGAGTGTACTCTATACGCATAATTGCACATACTGGACAGGATTCTGCTCATTAATTCCAGTTGCTAAAATCATCTTAAAATTGAAATGAGAAAGACGCCTACTGCTAAAATTAACACGGTGTAGATGGATAAATTATATACGTCATACATATTACTATAAATTTCCTTAATTGTTTTGTGCATTACTTATTTATATTTTGATGTTTTTAATGAATATTCTGGCTTTACCACTGCACTGATAGTTTAATTATGAGTAACAGAATTTCAAGCCCAAAACAGGAGAACAAGATTGAGGAATTATCGTATTGCTTTTATTGAGTGTCTAAACCTTTCTGCAAACTGTTGCACCGTGTCGACAATGTTAGTGTTAATTAAGTTGAAATTGTTTCATGAGGGAGTCTTCTTGGATTCTACCTGCCATGCCTTTGACTAGGAATTTAACATTTAATTCGGTTACAGAGAGGAAGATTGGGGCATCCGGCATTCCCCTACTTCGTTTCAATCGAGATCTTTTTACTCTCTAGGGTCTTCACTTCTACGAAGCTTCCTTCAATACTTCAAAATAGTACTCCCTCACTCTTAGTTGTCCATTTTTTATTTAGGAAAGAATACACCAAGTATGTATTTTATAGTTTTGCCCATAATGATATATAGTAACATTTCAAAAAGTTTTAGAAAATAAATTAGGAATGTGTAGTTAATGATAAGGAAAACAAAACTAAAAAGATTGTTTTCTCTTGATTTGCTAAAATGGACAAGTAAAAATATGTTTTTAGTATAGTGGAATTGGACAAATAAAAATGAATGGAGGGAGTATAAGTTATACTCCCTCTGTCCAAGTTTATTTGTTCACTATACTAAATATAGATGTCCACTTTTACTTGTTCAGTTTGGGAAACCAATGAATAATTTACCCTTTATACCTATTTTATCTTTGTTATTAAGTTATGCTACACTTATTTCCAATTTATTTTTCAACATATACTCCCTCCGGTCCACAATAGGTGCTTTTTTGGCTGTTTTCACATATATAGATTAAGAAATCTACTTTTTACTATTAATTATGAATAAAATTGACCATATTAATCTTTACAATCTCTTCACATTAATATTCCTAACACATATGTTTAACCAAAGAATTAGATTCTTTGCCAAAGTTATTTTAGGAAGAACACGGGTTTCTGATAACCAGAGAATAAGCTAATAACTGCAAGTAAAATTTTTAATTGGAAATCAATAAAATGCACAAAAACTAAGTGTATTGCAATAGTAGTTCAAATGTGTCCTTACAAGTTATATTTTACTCCCTTATATAGGGAATTTCTTAATATAACGTATGTCCTTTTCAGTATTTGAGCATTAATGACTAATAATGGCATTAATGTAACGTTACAATGACTAATCGTAAATGTTGCGTGAAGGTTATGTAATGTTTGACTCATTAATTGAAGATCTCAGAATCTGCCTTTTATTCTGCCTGGATTCATCTTGCCCACGCCTCTTCATCTCCTCAATTAGGTTAAGATTCTCGTACATGATTCTCCTGTGAATATGCTATATTCCGTGCCTCTTTGCCTCGTACCTCTCCATGAAGTTTCGTCCAGTTTTCATATTTTTATTGTTTCACGTAGATTGTTGAGTCATCACAGTTATTACACGTGTGAAGCTCTTTTTTACCAAACGGATAGTCCCCCACTTACCATTTATTTATCGATTATTACTTGGTAAGTGGATACTCATTTATGGAGGGAATATTTTATCGCCGCTTCACTCGTAACATTGCATCCATCTCTGAACGCAGGCGTCGCTTGTCACTTCCATTTAATGTACGTGCCATATGGCATTCCCGAGTTGGTTCTGCAACTGTTCAATGCCTTTTAGGGCTTTTTGGGGCTGCATCAGTCACGAAGTGACAATTTCAATTATGACTTTCACATCACTGTTTTTTCCATTTTTTGACGGTTGCCTTCGAGTATAAATACCTCTTTCCTTTTCTTTACTTTTATGAAAAACTTCTAATCTTCATTCTTTGTTTGCAAATTCTTTGTCTTTGTAAATATGTCTTCTTCAAACCAGCAATCTAAGAGAGTCATCAATGTAGATGATCTTACTCTTTCTTCCGCTTCGACACGGAGTAGGAGAGGCGGTATGCTTAGGAGTTTAGGTTCTACTCCTACTAGATGTTCCTTTTCTTCTCATGTTACTCCCCCATCTTCTTCTAGGTCTGTCATTTCTTTATCTTCTCCAAGGGCTAGGGCTTCTAGATCTTCATCAAAAGGTAAAGAACACAATGAATCTTTGCGTGAACCGAGGGTCGACGAGATAGTACCTACGGAGTTTTCTTTTGCTAGGGATATTCAAGCCTTAAAAGAACAACTTTCTTCAATGTCCTCTCTTGACGGTGTTGACGTGTACCCTACCCAGATAACTGAGGGTTTAATATCTCTTGTACGCAGGGACTGTTATTGGAAGCCTGATTTTCCTGTTGTTGTTCCCAATAGTAGTCAAAGAATAAGCTCTTACAAGACTGGGTATTCTTTTGTTTATAACTATCTTTTTACATTAGGATTCAAGCCTTCCATCGACCCCGTTATTATCGAGTTTTGTCGATTTTTCCAACTTTGTCTGGGACAAGTCGGTCCTCTAGTGTGGCGAGTTGTCGCGTGCCTTAGATATTTGGCCAATCTAGCTTCGGTCCCCTTTACGTTTCATCACCTTATTCACCTTTATTCTCCGATATTGTTCCGCCAATGAGTGTTTACTCTCACGTCTAGGAGTAAGTTAGTGATTCCTGATGATGATAAAGATCGAGGGTGGTACCTCCGGTATGTTGTTGTTCCTACTGCTGGTTTAGTAGGTGAATAAAATATCCCCTTCCCTGAGAAGTGAAATCTTGCATGTGAGTACAATTTTGCTCACATTCCTTTCCTTTTGTTTTTGATACTTTATCAGTACCGTAACTATTTCTTTCCTTTGCAGCAATCATGGGAACCGTTGAGAGTGTCTCCGGTTTTCGTGATTGGGTAGAAAAACTCTTGTTGATTGCTCCGTTAGAACATCGTTCGTGGAAATACCTCTTTGGGAGGTTTGGTTGGAAAGTTAAGACTCACGGTAAGCGAAGTTTTATGCTTTTACTTCTTCCCTCTTTTGAGATTTATTTGATCCCTTTCATTTGGTAGGGTTTCCTGCTCGTGGAGTTTCTGCTGCAGCTTCCTCTGTTCCAAAGTTGTCCCTGGCGAAGGCCCAGGAGATCATTTCTTGTTCCTCCTCTTCAAAAAGTAAAACAAGTGGGTCAAGGACTTAGAATAGGAGGATGAAGAGGAGGGTTCGCTAGCCCACATGTCACGTAAGAGGAAGGTGGTCTCCGAAGACGAGTTTGCACCTGTCGTTGACCCTCCCACGCCTGAATCTGACATGTCTGCCTCTGAGGATACAACTCATTCCCCTGTTCGTGAATCAGTTGATCTCCTGTTCCGTGAAGGTTTTGGTACTATTGCTGAGGAAGCTCCCCTTGCTATTTTCTCTCCTCCCGCTCTTAAAGAACTTCTCTCAATTACTCCTGTTGTAGTTTCTGCTCCCATGGCTATTCCTGCCTCTCATACTTCTCTGCCCGTGACTCCTTCATCTATCCCCGCTTTCGTGCCTTCTGTTGCAGAAGTAGGGTCTTCTAGCAGTGGGAGATGAGGCAGGTGATGATAGAGGTTCCAGCAGCGGGTAGCCTCTTCAAAAAGTCAGACCAGGCTGACGTATGATTGAAACCATTGATAGGCTCGACTGAGAGAGCTAAGCTGGACAACCATGGTTCCCTTAATTGGGTGAATGAAATTGTGCACTCTTCTTTAAAGGTAAAATTTGTTTTCCTTTGATTGTGTTCATATACGTTCTTACCGTATCTAATTTATCTCCTTTTGTAGATCAATCTTATAAGCACAGAGTTAATGAAGAGGGTTTCTCAAGCGGCAGGCAACAAGGGATTTCTGTATTGAGGCGGATAATTGGAAGGAGCAGTACGAGAGTCTGGAACTTGAAAAGGAGGAAGTGGAGGAAGAAAAATGTACCTTGGAGCATCAAGTTAGGGTGATGGCAGCAGAATTGGTCGTTGAGAAGGCGTCTTCGAACCAGGCAGGCAAGGACAAGAGTGTCTTAGAATCTTCATTTGCAGAGCAGCTTTCTCGTGCCTCTGAAGAGATTAGGAGCCTGAAGGCCTTATTGGACCAGAAAGAGGAGTATTCTGGTGAACTTGTTCAATCTCTCACTCAAACCCAGGAAGATCTCCGTAACTCTTTGGAGAAGGTCCAACTTCTGGAAAGGTCCCTTGTTCCTCTAAAGGCCTCACATGCTATTGTCGTGGCTGAAAGGGATGAATTAAGAGCTGAAAGGGATGAATTAAGAGCTGAAATTGAGCTGTGGGAGAAAGATTATGAATCTCTTGAAGACCAAGCAGCCGTCGATGTTACCTAGGCTTATCTGAACTCCCGTCTTGACACATTGACGGAAATGGGCCAAGAGGGTTTTGACTTAGAAGCTGAAATTGCTAAAACAAAAGAGACCATAGAGAAGTCTCAACAAAGTCAAAATCTTTCTTCCCCAGAGGTTGAGGTCCCTGCTGCTCGTGTCTCTTCATCTCAAGCCGCTCTTCCTGCCAGTGAAGACAACCCCCCATCTGAAAAAGTTTAAGAACTTGGCTCTTTTTTTTATTTGTATCAATTGGTGGTTACCCCCAGTCCCATCGGGGGTAAAGTTTGGATCCTTTATAAGTCCCCAATTGACAACTTAGGGGCAACTAATGCAAAAATTAATACGGCTTCGACTAAGTTAACACTTAGTTTATTTTGCCGTTAGTATATCAATATTAATATCAGCATGACTTTAGTTTTCTTCGAGTTTTTGTTTCACTCTTTAAGTCTCTGCATGCTTTATTCTTGAGGTTTTTGGTTTTACCTCTAAGTTTTGCATTTATAAAATGCTCAGATTACTCGTACCTTTTCATAATAGACACAGTTTATGAAAGAGGGCCCTTTTTTATCAACACTTAATGAAGAAGACGTCTCAACTT
This sequence comes from Nicotiana undulata, assembly GCA_005239495.1. NCBI lineage: Eukaryota > Viridiplantae > Streptophyta > Magnoliopsida > Solanales > Solanaceae > Nicotiana > Nicotiana undulata. Next base: position 41,511 of record MDKH01115525.1, on the reverse strand, counting down.
GATAATGGTGTAAATATATAAAAGAGAGATAGGAATTTTCACATGTTTTTCTTTAACAATGTTTTGAAGAAATTTTTTGCATTGAACTTTCAGAACATTTCACATGTGTTTGTAGTCTATGACTCGTTTTGAAACTATTTTCTTTTAACAGATTTGATATAAACTTGCACTCGTAACTGTTTTTATTTTGTAGCAGTTTTTTGAATTAGTACAAAGGGATAACTGTTTTCGTTTATAACAGTTTTAAATACAAAGGTATGAACTTTTACCCGTAACTGTTTTTATTGATAACAGTTTTTAAATGTATACAAGGGTAATGCTTTTTCATCCGTAACTGTTTTCATTAATCATTTTCTGAATAAGTACAAGGATAATGATCTTTCATCTGTAGCTGTTTTCTGTTACAATAATTTTTGAATGAGTACAAAGATGTGCATTTCTACCCGTAACTAATATTCTACCTCTAACCTGAACATTCGTTTATATTTACGAATATGTTTTTGAAATATTCGTTTACATTTACGCATATGTTTTCTCAGGTTTTTTGAATCAGGCTTTGTATTTTGAGTCTTTGGATCTTTTTGATTCTGCTCATAGTACTTGACTTGTTGGGAAGATGGATCTTTAGGCTTGAGCTTTGACTTTTTATAGTCTTCTTTGCTTCATCTTTTCCCTCCATACTGTATAGTCCCCCAAGTGTTTTATCTTTGAAGGATGAAATCTCGAGCACTTGACTGTTCCTTCCATGTGGTCCTTTTTCCTGAAAAGGAAAAACATACGGGACTCGAAGGTATATAGTTTTTTAGATGATGTGCTTAACCCTTTTAAACGTCCATCAGAAAGTTGTAACCCTAGACCGGGAGTTTAGTTACTTCCTCGTGTCTTTGCAGGTCTAATATCATCATATGGTGATGAGTTAGCTTTTTTCCTATCATCTAAAGCGGTTAGTATAATTTTAACAGTACAAAAGTAAAATCGAAAGTAATGATACCTGACCGGGGGTATTCCTTTTACTTAGAAGTAGTACTTCTTCAGATGAACAACATTCCAACTGGTTGGTAGGATTCTTCCGTCCATAGCCTCGAGCTCATAAGCGCCCTTTCCAGCAATGCCACGAACTTTGTAAGGTCCCTCCCAATTTGGATTTAACTTTCCTGCACTAGCTTCCTTCGTTGATTGGAGGACTTTTTTGAGGACGAAGTCCCCAATTTTGAAATATCTGAGGTGAGCTTTGCTGTTGTAGTATCACTCTATAATATGTTTTTGGGCTGCCATTCGTATTAATGCAGATTCTCTTCTTTGTTCGAGCAAGTCTAGATTTGTCCTCAACTCGTCGTTGTTAGATTCTTTTGTTGTTGCTGTGAACCTTATGCTTGGTTCGCCAGTTTCCACGGGTATTAAAGCTTATGCACCGTAAACAAGCGCGAATGGAGTTTCTCCCGTAGTTGTTTTTGCGGTAGTCCTGTAAGCCCCTAATACCGGTGGTAGTTCGTCTGGCCAGTTTCCCTTGGCTTGTTCCAACCGTTTCTTCAGGTTGCTAATGATGACTTTGTTGGTTGACTCAGCTTGTCCATTAGCCACGGGATGATATGGTGATGAAGTGATTCTTTTGATTTTCCAGCTTTCGAAGGATTCTGTGATTTGTGAGCCTATAAATTGTAGGTCGTTATCACATGCGATTTCCCTCGGTATTCCAAAGCGTCATATTATATTTCGCCATATGAAGCTCTTCACTTCTTTCTCTCGCACTTGTTTGAAAGCTTCTGCCTCTACCCACTTTTTGAAATAATCAGTTAACACGAGTAAGAACCGTACTTTTCCTTTAGCTGGGGGAAGGGCCCCCACTATGTCCATACCCCATTTCATGAACGACCATGGCGACATTACTAGGTAAAGTAGTTCCGCTGGTTGATGCATGTTTTTAGCAAATCGTTGACATTTTTCGCACTTAGCCACGAAACTCATGGCCTCTTCTTCCATCTTGGGCCAATAATACCCTGCTCTGATTAGGGTTTTAACTAATGATCTTGCTCCTGAATGGTTTCCGCAGTGTCCTTCGTGCACCTCCTTCATAACGAACTCTGTTTGATTGGGTCTGAGGCACTTAGCTAGGGGACCCCCAAATATTTTGCGATACAATGTGTCGCGAATGAGGCAGTACCGAGCAACTTTTCGGCGAAGCGCTTGAGCTGCTTTCTTGTCCTCGGGTACGATGCCATTCTGCAAAAAGTTTAAAATTTCGTTTCTCCAATCCCAGGTTAAGTGGTTAAATGTTACCTCATTTTTATCCTGATCGATTGCTGAATGAAATAGGTGTATGACAATTGCATTGTCTTTATTCGTCACTTCCGCAACTGTTGCGAGGTTAGCTAATGCATGCGCTTCTGCATTTTATTCCCTGGGTATTTGCATAACTTTCCACGACTGGAATTGTCTTACCAGATCTCGTGCCTTTTCCAGGTATTGTTGCATTCGAGCCTCTCTAGCGGTGTAAGTCCTATCTGGTTCACCACTAGTTGAGAGTAACTTTTGATCATGATTTGCTCCATTGAGAGATCTCGTGCCAATTCAAGTCCTACAATGACAACTTTGTACTCTACTTCATTGTTAGTTATGGGATAACATTTAATAGCTTGTCGTATCTTTTCGCCCGTAGGTGATATTAGAACAATTCCCAAACCAGCTCCTTTCACATTAGAGGAGCTGTCAGTAAATAGGGTCCATATTCCTGGATTAGCCCCATTAAAGAGTTGTAACGCTTTTTCCACTTCAGGGATTATGCTAGTATTAAAATCAGCGACGAAATCAGCTAAAATTTGAGACTTTATTACAGTCTTAGGCTGATATATTATGTCATGCTCGCTTAATTCTATTTCCCGTTTAGCTAATCTTCCTGATAGTTCTTGTTTATGTAAAATATTTCTCAACGGGTATGAAGTCACAACAGTGATTGGATGACATTGAAAATATGGCCTTAATTTTCTAGCTGCCATGATTAGAGCTAATGCTAATTTTTCTATATGTGGGTATCTAGTTTCAGCATCTAATAAAGACTTGCTTACATAGTAAACTGGAGATTGTTTACCTTTGTCTTCTCTTACCAGTACTGCACTTATGGAGATTTCTCCAACGGCGAGATAGACATACAACCTCTCCCCCTCTTTTGGCTTAGATAGCAACGGGGTTTTTGATAGATATGCCGTCAGATATTTGAGATCCTGTTGACATTCCTCCGTCCATTCGAACTGATTCTACTTTTTAAGAACTGAAAAGAATTTAAAACTCTTCTCCGAAGACCTGGAAATAAATCTTCCTAAGGCTGCAATTCTTCCTGTTAGTCGTTGAACTTCCTTTTTGCTCGTAAGTACATTAGGTATCTCATAAATAGCTTCTATTCCTCTATTTGATACAAGAAAACCCAAAAACTTACCCGATTCTACGCCAAAGGTGCATTTTTCCGGATTTAATTTCATGTTATACCCGCGCAGGATTACGAAGGTAATTGAAAGATGTTGGAAGTGATCTTTTGCTTATGTTGATTTTACCAGCATGTCATGAATGTATACCTCCATCGTTTTCCCCATATGTTCTTGGAACATCTTGGTCACCAGCCTTTGATACGTGGCTCCAACATTTTTCAGGCCAAAAGGCATGACCTTGTAACAGTAAGTCCCCTTCTTCGTCGATAACTTGGTTCTTGAATGGTCCTTGCTTTCTTTTATTTTTCTTGGCAGGCACGAAGGATGGATCTTCATTTAATTTATGAGTCATCACTTTCGAAGGAATACCTGTCATGTCTGAATGTGACCAAGCAAAACAATCTGTGTTAGCCTTTAAATATTCAATTAACTTACCTCTTCTACTAGGGCTTAGCCTCGTGCCTATGTGGAAATTTTGTTCGGGCTTCAGCTCAAATAATGGAACAACTTCGAGTTCCTCCGTAGTCGTTTTGATATGCTTGTCCTCTTCTGGTTCCTGAATGACATCAGGTCTGTAATCCATGTTCGCATGTTTTGATACTTCTTCCAAGGTGACTTGGTTCACCTTCTCGTGGTTATCTTCTTTCGTATCTATTTGAACAACAGTTTCTACTGTACCTGCCTGATTAACAGTTGCTTCCGTACCTATTTAAACAACAGTTGTTTCCGTACTTGTTTAAACGAACCTTTTGTCTTTTGATTTCTCCGCTTCTTCATTTTTGTTAGAGTATGCTACATAATTTATATTCCTTGAGGTTTGCTGATCTCCTCGAATATGTTGAATTCCCCATTCGGAAGGGAACTTAATTACCTGATGTAAGGTAGATGGAACAACTTTCATGTCATGGATCCATGGTCTCCCCATGATTACGTTATAGGCCATGTCAGTATCAATGACTTGGAATCTAGTATTTTTGATTACTCCCTCCGCATAGGTGCTAAGCTCAATTTCCCCTTTTGTTATGACCGTAGAGTTGTCAAACCCAGATAAGGCTCGAGTTTTTGGGATTACGTGATCCTCCATTAGCATTTCTTCCACAACTCTCGACAAAATGATGTTGACTGAGCTACCTGGATGGATCAACACTCTTTTTACGTTAGTGTCATGTATAAGTAGGGATATTACCAGTGCGTCGTTGTGTGTAAGCATTAATCTGTTGATATCTGCATCATCGAATGATATACTGTCTGCTTCCAAGTCTTCACGAATCCGCTTCCCGTGTGTAATTGTGAATTTTGTGGTTCTTTTGCAGATTACTCCGTTCACCTCCTCACCTCCATGTATCATGTTGACCGTTCGTTTTGGAGATGTTGGTTTTGGGGGCTCCTGCCTGTTCATCATATATGCATGCTTACCTTTTTCACTAAATAGTTCTGTTAGATAGCCCTGTTTTAATAATTGTTCTACCTCACCTTGCAAAAATCTGCAATACGAAGTTCTGTGTCCATGATCGTTATGGAATTCACACCAGAAGTCTAGATTCCTTCTATTTGGGTTTGACCTCATTTCTTTGGGCCATCAGACTTTATCGCCCATATTTCTCAATTCTCAGTACTGTGATTAGTTCAGAAGTACTTACATTGAAGTTGTGGTCTCTAACTCTTGTACTACCTCTACTTCGTTCATCGCGATCCTTTCTGGATCTTAATGAGGATGAGCCCGTATCTCTGTTTTATGGTCTATATTCTGACCGGGCGTTTTCAAACCTGGGATGATTTTCTCGTCCCGAAGGTCCCATATAAGGGTCGTACCTGTTTTTACCTGTCCTTTTTTTCTGGCTCGGAGCGTCTGGAACTGGTTCGATCTTCAGCTTTTGATTGAGCAATGGTGTCTTCTTCTATTCGTAGCTTAGTACTGTACCTTTCATAGACGTCATTCCATGTTGTGGCTGGGAATTCCCTCAAGCTTTCCTTGAGTCTCCTTGTGGCTTCAGAACTCCTATCATTTAAATTTCTTGCAAATTCCATGGCTGCCAAATTGTCAGGTACCCTTGGTAGCAGCATTATTTCTCGTTGAAACCTGTCTACAAATTCACGAAGCAACTCCGCGTCTCCTTGTTTTATTTTAAATATGTCTTCCATTCTTTTTTCGACTTTTTGCGCGCCGAATTGCGCTTTGATAAAAGAATCTGCAAGCTCAGCAAAAGATTCAATAGAATTTTTGGGTAAGAGGGAATACCATGTTAGTGCTCCTTTGGTGAGTGTTTCTCCGAACTTCTTGACTAGGGCCGACTCAATTTCTTGTTTAGTCAGGTTGTTGCCTTTTACTTCGGTGGTAAAAGCAGTTACATGATCACGAGGATCGGTTGTCCCGTCATACTTGGGAATGTCAGGCATTTTAAACTTCTTGGGGATATGCAAGGGTGCTGCACTTGGCTTCCAAGGTTGTTGAGAATATCTATCAACATCAATGCCTTTAATGATAGGTGGTACTCCAGGGATTTGCTCAATACGATCGTTTTGTTCCTTCACCTGTTTCTGTAAGGTTAGTAATAAAGATTGTAACTCTGGGTTATTGGACATACCTGGTCTCGCTTCAAGGGACTCATTTAGAGCGCCTTCGCTTCCTGAGTTTGCTAACCCAGATTGTGGGTTTTCCATAGTTGCGGTGTTGTTAGGAGGTGGTGCAGGTGATGCAGCTGGTAATCCTCTCATAAAAGCTTGTAAAGCTTGAGTCACGTATTCACCAACCATTTGCTTCACCTAATCTTGTTCTCCTGTTTGTTCATTTGCGTTGTTATTATTGTTTTGAGCCGTGGATCTGTCTGGGAAATTCTCCCTTGAGCCCCGTGAGGTTCCTGAAGGCGATGGAATTGGAGTTCCAATTGTCCGTTGATTATTGTCATTGGTGTTCGACATAATTCAGAGAATGTAATTTGAAAGTAAACAAAGATTATCATATTCGCGGTAACTGAACCAATTTGTTTAACCAAACAATTGGATTCTTTGCCAAAGTTATTTTAGGAAGAACACGGGTTTCTGATAACCAGAGAATAAACTAATAATTGCAAGTAAATTTATAATTGGAAAGCAGTAAAATGCACAAAAAGTAAGTGTATTGCAATAGTAGTTCAAATGTGTCCTTACAAGTTATATTTTACTCCCTTATATAGGGAATTTCTTAATATAACGTCTGCCCTTTTCAATATTTGAGCATTAATGACTAATAATGGAATTAATGTAACGTTACAATGATTAACTGTAACTGTTGCGTGAAAATTATGTAACGTTTGGCTCATTAATTTAAGATCTCCGAATCTTCCCTTTATTCTGCCTGGATTCATCTTGCCCGCGCCTCTTCATCTCCTTAATTAGGTTAAGATTCTCGTACCTGATTCTCCTGTGAGTATGCTATTCCGTGCCTCTTTGCCTCGTACCTCTCCATGAAGTTTTGTCCAGTTGTCATGTTTTCATTGTTCCACGTAGATTGTTGAGTCATCACAGTTATTACACGTGTGAAGCTCTTTTTTACCAATACAACATACTCCAACATTATTTACTCCAAGGGCAATGTAGAGAAAAAATAATTAATTCATTTTGAAAGCTGGAAATTTTTAATGTTATTTATTGTTTCTTAAGGAATATGTCAAGTTAATAGTGGACAAGTAAACTTGAACGGAGGATTAATTATATGCTGCAAAAGCTACGCGAACTTCATTTAATTTTGTGTCCGTGCTATTTTTTATACGCAATTAATTTTATCCTAAATACTGTAAAGCATAACCTACAATCCATAGGGATCATATTAGAAATTAAGCAAAAGATTAAAGACACAACAGTTGTAAAAAGAGGAAAACTTTCCTGTTTCAGATTACTAGCTTTACTGATTTTACAAAGTCTAACATAGTGGCATTGTCAAATTCTAGTAAATCTTTGAGGTTTGAATTGGAAGCTCAACAACTTGTCTCCTTTAATTTAACGTAATCCTAACTGAATAGAGGGAGCTAGCTAGTATTTCTGTATATATTGTATATGTTAAATATGGTATTTAACTATATTATCAATTCCTCCGTATGACCATATATGGTTAAGAAGTTGACAAAACTATTGACATTATATTGTGCTAGGAACTTATGTAAACAAGTAGAGTCAATGGTTAGAAAGAATTTGAAACATTATAGTTGACTCAGATAAAGTCAATCAAATCAAGGACCTAAGTATTTACTCTTGAGAGCTTTCTTTTTGATTGGGAGAAAGAATTGGAAACATTATTGTTATCTCGATAAAGTCAACGCAAATCTTTTAACCTTTCATAGTTGGAGAGACTTTAGTTTAGAGAGTAAATAGCTAGTATACGGGTACCAAAACCTGGTACATATATATTAAGTTGTAAACAGTTGATAATAATGAAGATTTTTGTTGTGCAAAGTTCAACATATGCAGTTCCAGGTTTAAATTATGAATTCAATTTTTGTGGAGGAGATAGAGCAAGTCCAACTTATTGAAGATTATGTAAAGAAACTATTGGTTCTAATTTTTGCATTCTATTTGAACCAAATCATCAAGTGGTCAGTTTGTACCATAGAAGACTTGAAAAAGTACTTTCTTTCAACTGGAATGCTTCTTACACTTGAGGGAGCTATCCAAGCTCTCAAAAACACAAACAACCCTATTATATTTGATAGTTTATTCTAGAGGATTTCTTATAAAAGCACCAATTGATCATAAGTGATTCTCGGAATGAAGCTGAAAGTGACCTAACGCTAAACCGACTCCACTAGTCCTTGATTTCTGTTTATCATTAATTACTAATACTGTTTAGAAAATCGAAATTCAGGAGCAGCAATTATAGCCAGAAAACCTGCATGCATAGGGAAAATGCAAAAAATGTAGTAGATGGTTTGACTTGTTTGATTCTGAGTTCTGACCACCCACAAGCACCAACGGCCAGCGGCTAGCGCAAGTCAACCCCGTCCTAGCCCACAATCGCGGAGTCATTGAAATAACTTATCAATATTTGATATTTATACTAATTCAAAAAATTGATCCAGGATTTTATTTGAGTTATTAAAATATAATATAAATTGTCACACTTAGGACTCGGACATACGGTCTAAAACAATTTTTAATTCCCTTTGCCAATTTGTTAGAGTTTTCGTTTGTGCCAAGGAAATTCAATAATTTATGTGACAAGGCAATAACGGTATATGTGAAAAGCCACTTTATTCATCCCTTTTGAATTGTCAAGATGCTGAGAGAATTTATTGAAAGCACAGTGGATGGAGCTTGAAGCAAAGTAAAGAGATGGAGCTTTTCCTCAAAATGACAGAATTAAGAAAAAGAAACCAACAAAAAGAAAGTGGATGCACGGTCATTTGAACTCAAGGAACCTTCCCTTACACTCAACATTTGACTATTAAAGTAAGATCGAGTAATGAGAAATTATTTTCCCATTTCTTTTTTCCTTGTGCGTTGGGAGGGAATGGAATCTAGAGGCTACTCCTTTTGGAAGAAGATTTAAAAAAGAAAAAGAAAAAGAAAACACAGTTTTTCGTTTTACATTTGCAAAGCCTACGTGAAAATATGCTGAAGAATTAATCAAAAACTAACTAATGGCACAATCAATAAAAAAGATTATACTCTCGCCATCTCATGGTGAATGTCCCATAGTTACTCGGTTGAAGTTAAAGATTTATCAACATATCTTTTTGAGTGAATTAATGTAAAACATTGAGAACAAACAAATCGTTCTTCAACTCCTCCCGAAAAGTATAAAAATGAAACACTTTATTGCAAAAAATGTGTGTGTGTTTAGAGCCCCTAATGACAGTGCAGCGCCACGTAACTAATATGGTAAAAATAAACTACCGTCAGAAGTAGGCTTTTCATAAACTAGTAATTTTACAGAGATGAATCATGCATAAAACACATTTAAAATATGAAGGAGTACATTTTGAAGAAGAGGAAATGGGGATGGACTTTACAGATTACACGTTTAAAATCACTGAAAGTTCTGGAAGAAAGAATGTTGTAAGGATGATAGTGATCTGCATCTTCTTTACTGCCATGTTGAATCCCGATTAACATACTTCGTAACCAACGGAAAATCACCACTCCGAACATCCTGTGTTCATATCCTTGTATAGAAACTAAATATGAATGGACTGCAGAAGACAAAGGCTTGGAAGCAGGAAACACTTAATTTACCCCTTTCAGTTTTATTTTGAGAGTTACTGTGTTTAAACACCTTAAATAGGGAATAGGACTTTTTGATCTTACATTTTCCTAAACGTCTTACTCATTCAATGTATGCATTTAGCCACTTTTACATTCTTAAGAATAATAAGTTAAACAGAAAATCAGGATAAAAGAGCAAAAAAACAGGAAAAAAGATAAATACAAATGCTAGCCTAAGAGACGTGCTGCCTCATCTTCTCTTGTCCCTTTTATATATATATATATATATATATAGATAGATAGATTTAACTTTCATATTACGTGCTTCAGCTGTACTAAGAATTTTGTTAATATTAATGACTAGAACTCATAATTTTCATCAAAGCACTCTTCGATTTACTAAAATTATTTTAAAATCTTTAATATGTTTTTTCACTCATCAATCAAATCAATCAAATACGAACAAAAATATTTATAAGAAAATACTTTTTATGAAATGACTTCTACAAGGCCAAATACACTCATAACGATGAATTCGAAATTCTAACCATGCATCGCCTATTGCTTTAATACCGAATTCATATGTAAAGTTTGTTACATAATAGGGAAATTTACGCAACTTGGCAAAAAGAATTAGACTTTAAGCTCGTGCCAAAGCCACTACTCGTGCTCGTACTAGAGCCACTTTTGAGGAGCCACTTATAGCTCCAGGGGTGGACCATGTTTCATATCAGGGTTTTCCACAAGGTTTATCTCATATTTCCGAGGGTCTTATTGCCACTCCAGTGCTTCAGAACACCAAGGTCCGGATTCTGAGTTACTTTGAGCGTTTTGGCATAGGCCAGAATGATTCCTACGCTCCCAGCTACTTCTCCCGGGGGAGGGGGGGGGGGGGGGGGGAGGGGGGGACATTCCAACTACTCATACTCTATAATAGGCGATTCTATAATTCAAACCCCAGGAGTTCTAGCTATTCAAACAATTGGGGTAGTTCAGTCTATTATTGTAGTGTCACGATCCAAAAATCAACATCCGATCGTGATTGCCTTTAACTCACTTGCTAGGCAAGCCAAGCATAACAAAGCGGATCAAGATAACAAAATTTATAGAAATAGTACAATCTAAAGCCAAATGTCATAAATAAGATGCATCAGTACATAAAATCTCCCAAAACTGGTAAAACAGAGTCATGAGCTCTACAATAGAAGTACAAGTATGAAAATACGAAATGAAAAAACTATCTAAATAATAATAATAGTAGCTACGTAAAATGGAAAGAGACGTGAAGGATTGGGGTCAGAATGTAGCTCTACCTCGTCTCTCGGTAGCACAACAAACACATACAACTCTCAAGTGGGTCCAACACCTGGATCTGCACAATTATGTGCAGAGTGTAGTATGAGTACAACCGACACCATGTACTCAACAAGCATCATAACTAACCTCGGTGAGGTAATAGTGGCAAGAATTATCAATGAAACTCGCTAGTAACCTACTCAATTCATGAATTTCACAAGTACACATCAATAATACCATTTAATCATAAAACACATATAAAGTTACCTCGGTGCACAAGAGATCATGTGCTAAGCCTTGTATGAAGTTAACAACCCAACATATAGAGAAGATATGCATCTATTACCAAGTCTCAGGTGCACATGTAGACATATAAAGAAGATAGGTACCATGCTCTCACTAAATCAAACCAAACATCATATAGAGAAGATATGCATAAAGAGGCATGTATACCTTCCAAATCTAGCATATAGAGAAGATATGTAAATAAAACATATATACATCCAAAGAAATTGCAAATAGAGAAGGGATGCAATAACCAAATCAAACACTGATCAGGTTTCCTCATACCGCATGTACACCATCAAGAGAGAAACATGAAAGGGTGACCCTTGGGGAATGAATACTTGTCCATACGCTGCAGAGACAACTCACGTGCTATATATATAACAAACATATGGACCACTCACGCGCTATCATATCTTGGATCCGCACATACCACTCACGCGCTATCAACCCAATACATATCACACATAAAGCATATACAAGGATACATTTACATGAACAATGGATATCAAATTACATACTCATGGACTGATATAAGTAACATGCTAAGGTGTATGCATGTGAAAAGTGTACTACCGTAGTTCAAATTAAGCGATTACGCCAAAAAATAGCAATTAACATGTTTGAAAGAAGATTAACCAACGAATAACCTCTAACAATATTCAATTAGCTCACAAATGCGGTACAAACATAAGAAGCATGATAACATGAAGCTTAGCAATCAATTAAAGTCATAACATAGCCTAAGCACTACCCCGAGCATGTGTCGGATAAAAACTGGGTGCATGCACATGAGCTCAATCTCTCACATGTGCGCCATTCATAACACGTAGACAACACTAATAACTCAGTCAACTTGTGCCTCAACCAAGTCTAGATAAGATACTTAACTCAAGCAAGACAAATCAATATTCTAGAAATCCCTTTCCACGCGAATCGACCTCTGAACGACTCGAATCTAGAAAAAAACAACCTGATAATATTTAATAAGACCATAGGAAACAACCCCAAGCAATAAAGCTTTGTTCTTTATATAAATACGCAAAGTTAACCAAAAAGTCAACCCGGGCCATCACCTCAAAAGCAGAAAAAAAAAATTATAAATCCCGAACACCCATTAAATATTAATCCAACCATACAAGTTTCATCCAAATCCGACTCCGAATCAGGGTTCAAATCTCTAATTTTCATTCTAGAAATGTTTTTCCAAAACCCCTAATTTTCCTCACTTAGATTCACCAATCAAACATTAAAATCAAGGATGGAATCATGAATAATAATTAAATCTGAGTCAAAAATAAATTTAATTGATATCTATCATAATGAAATGAAAACGATACAACAGTCTCCATATTCCCAAAACCGGTGAAATTGAGTCATATGCTCTAAAAAGTACACTATAAATCTAAAAATACAATACTGCTTGATGTGAAGATAAACAATAGAAAGGACAAAAGTAGAAGGTGACTCCAAGGCATGCGACCGTCAAACAAGTATACCTTGAAGTCTCCGAGATATCCGAGTTATTTCACTGGCACCCGACATGAGAAGAAGTACCTGGATCTGCACAAAAATCCGCAGAAGCGTAAAATGAGTACACCACAACGGTACTCAGTAAGCATCAAGACTAACCTCGGTAGAGTAGTGACGAGGACAGGTCAAGACACCTACTAGACATAGAAACCTGTGCAGAATATTGATATAATCTAATAACAGAAAACAAAAAGATAAATGATAACAGAGTAGTGTGATGATATAATGCTCGCAATGGAAATTAAAGCAATAAAGGATAACATAGAATGAGCATATGATAAGAACAACAAGTAATCAAATATAGTCATAATACAAGAAAACAAATGAAGGAATAACAATAACCATTCAATCAACAAATCTTTTCAACATATAATGTACAACAAGAATCACGGTCGAGGCACCACACCTCATATACAAGTTTCACGATTTACAATCACAATCTTCCTTATATCACAGCGCGAGCCTTCCATTTATTTTGAAAATATTTTTTACGAAATAGCTACATGCGTTTTAGCCCACTTATCTCACCATGTGGCTTCAAGTAATTCCCTTACTAGCAATACGCGTATAAATCCCACCTTATCTCATCACATGCATTTCAATACCCACCCTTATACTACCATGTGCGTATCAATATGACAATATAGTAATCAACTCGCACCACACATGCCCATATGCCACAACATCGCCGAATCAACAATACTAATGTTACCATAATACATAGCCCACGACTCAACCACAATATGTACAAGAATCTCAATAACAACAAAATGGATGAGAAACAACTCGACAAGGAAAGACATCCCAATAATCCATAACTCCAACCACGATGTCTTAATAGCTTCCACACCTACCACTTCAATAATGCAACAAATGAAGGTATCCCCATGAGATGTCAACTTCCAATTCAAGTGAAAAACATGGGCTTAACAATGTATAGGATAGCTAGAAATAGCAACTACGACTAAATGCATGAGAATATATCAACAACAGAAAGAATGGCATGTAACAACAATTACTAATAAATGCATATAAGATCAACCTCGACATGGAGATTAGAACATATAATGACAACTTTTATTAAGGCATGTAAGAATAAGCTTGACAACAAAAGATAGAACAAATGATAACAACTTCAATTAAATGCTTATGATTAAACTAAGAGTCTAAATCGGTCAATTTTTACATAAAAGCCCGTGTACACACTCGTCACCTCATGTACACATATTTCACGTTTGCAAATAGTACAATCAAACCCAATCCTATGGAATAATTTCTCTCACATAAAGTTAGGCAAGATACTTACCTCAAACAAGCTAAATCAATCCACTCATATACCCTTCCCATGCAAATCCAAATCTAGACGGGTCGAATCTAGCCAAAATAACTTAATATCATCAATAAAATCTATAGGAAGCAATTCCGAATAATAAAGATGCGATCTTTAATGAAAATAAAAAAGTCAGCTCAAAAGGTCAACCCCAGGCTCGCACCACAGAACCCGACCAAACTCATAAATTCCGAACATCCATTACGATACGAGTCCAACCAAACAAAAATCATCTAATTCCGACCTTAAATCGACCTACAAATCATCATTTTATGCTTTCGGAAAGTTGTTACAAAACATTCCTCAATTTCTCTAATTCAAATCACTAATTAAATAATGAAAACAAAGATGGAATCATGAAATATAGACAAATCCGAGTGAAAAACACTTACCCCCATCCAAATCGTGAAAACTCCCTCTGAAATCGCCCAAAACTGAGCTCTCTAACTCAAAATGTGATAAATGAAATAAAGCCCTCATCTAAGCTATTATATTCTAGGCCTTCCGCAACTGCAGACCAACAGTCGCATCTACGGAAAAATCATCGCATATGCGACTTCCACTTAAATCCTAGAACTTCCGCTTCTGCAAACAAAAGGGCGGACCTGCGCTCTCTTCTGCGTGCAAATCACAGCACCTGCGGTCCCTCGCCAACAACCCACAATTCGCGTGTACAGAATATTTTTGCATCTTCAGTTATGCAGGTGCGCTTCCTGTCCACACCTACGGAACCAACTCACCTAGCCCAAACTCGCATATGCAGCCAATCAACCGCCTCTGCGGCGCCACACCTGCGGCCTAAATATCGCAGGTGCGAAAGCATCAGACTTCCGCAGTCTTCAGCAATTCTTCTAAGTCTCCAATTGGTCAGAACTCAACCTGAAACACACCCGGGGTCCCGGGGACCCTTTCCGAACATACCATCTAGTCCCAAAATTTAACACGAACCTACTCGAGGACTTAAATCACACCAAACAACATCAAAACTATGAATCACACCCCAATTCAAGCCTAATGAACTAATGAGCATTTTCGAATTCAAAACTTGCGCCGAACAAGCCTAACCAACTCTGAATGACCTCAAATTTTGTGTGCAAGTCGTAAATGACACAACAGACCTATACCAACTCTTGGAGCCACAATCCGAGCCTGATATAAAAAATGTCAACCCTCGGTCAAACCTCTCAACCTTCCAAACCTTTAACTTTCTAACTTTTGCCAAAAAGCACCAAATCAACCTACAGACCTCTGAATCCACATCCAGACATATGCCTAGTCCAAAATAACCATACTAAGTTATTAGAACTATCAAAACTCCATTATGGAGTTGTCTACACACAAGTCAAGCTCCGATCAACTCTTTTAACTTAAGCTTCCAACCGTGAGACTAGGTGTCCCAATTCACCCCGAAACTTTCCTGAAACCAATCCAACCACCCCGAAAAGTCACATAACCACAAATGAACATAGAAGAGGCAATAAATAGGGGAACATGGATACAACATTCAAAACAACTGGACGGGTCGTTACATTCTCTCCCTCTTAAAACAAATGTTCATCCTCGAACGAGTATAGAGACATACCTGAAGTGCTGAAAAGGTGAGGATATCGACTCCGCATGTCGTGATCTATCTCCCAGGCCGCCTCCTCGAACGGTTGGCCCCTCAATTAAACCTTCACTGAAGCAATGTTCTTTGACCTCAATTTTCAGACCTGCCTGTCCAAGATAGCTACCGACTCCTCAACATAAGTCAAATTCTTGTCTAATTGGATTGCGTTGAAATCTAATACATGTGACAGATCACCATAATACTTTCGGAGCATGGATGGAACACCGAGTGAACTTCCGATAAGCTGGGTGGAAATTCAAGTCTGTAGGCCACCTCACCAGCTCTCTCAAAAAACTCAATGGGAGAAATATAAACAGGGCTCAAATTGCCCTTCTTACCGAATCTCATCATGTTATTCATGGGCAAAACTCTGAGCAAAACCCTCTCCCCTACCATAAATGCTACATCACGAGCCCTCCTATCAGCATAGCTCTTTGCCTAGATTGTGTTGTACAAACTCGATCCTGAATCAACTTGAGTTTCTCCAAGGAATCCTGAACGAAATCAGTTCCCAACAACCTAGCCTCCACCGACTCAAATCAACCAACTGAAGAATGACACCGCCTCCCATATAAGGCCTCATAAAGAGCAATCTAAATACTCGATTGGTAGCTGTTGTTGTAGGAAAAGTCTGCCAGCTGTAAGAACTGATCCCATGAACCCCCAAAATCCATAGCACAATCACGTAGGATATCCTCCAAGATCTGAATGCGCTCGGACTGCCCGTGCGTCTGGGGGTAAACTGTCGTGCTCAGCTCGACCTGTATGCCTAACTCGTGCTGTACGATTCTTTCAATGTGAATTGTGTGCCTCGATCAGAGATAATAGATACCGGCACACCATGTAGACAAACAATCTCACATATATAGATATGGGCCAGTTGCACTGAAGAGTAGGTAGTCACAGCCGGAATGGAAGTGTGCAGTCTTGGTCAGTCTATGCATAATAACCCACACTGCATCAAAATTTTCTTCGAGCTCTGTAGGAGTCCAATAATGCAATCCATTGTGATATGCTCCCACTTTCACTCTGAATTATCAAGTCTCTAAAGCAAACTGCCCGGCCTTTGAAGCTCGTACTTTACCTGATGAAAGTTCAAACACCAAGCCACAAAATCTTTCTTCGTTCTTCTCCACAAATAGTGGTGCCTCAAATTCTACTACATATTTGCAGCACCCGGATGAATGGAATACCGCGAACTGTGGGCCTTATCAAGAATCAACCCACGCAACCCATCCGTATTGGGTACACAAATCCGGCCCTGCATCCGCAACACCCTATCATCTTTAAACGAAACCTCCTTAGCATCACTATGCTGTATCGTATCCTTATGGACAAACAAATGGGGGTCATCATACTGACACGCCTTGATGCGCTGATATAAAGAAGACCCAGAAATCATGCAATCAAGAACCCGGCTAGGCTACGAAACATCCAACCTCACGAACCGATTGTCCAAAGCCTGAAAATCCAATGCTAACGAGCTCTCCCCAATTGGAATATATGCAAGACTACTCATACTCTCCTCCTTCCTACTCAAGGAATCGGCCACCACATTGGCCATCAACAACTCTAACCATATTCACTGTCTCAAGTTTAGATCTTTTTGCTTAAACAAGTGCTGCAGACTCCGTTGATCTGTGAATACCTCACAAGACACACCGTATAGATAGTTCCTACAAATCATTAATGCGTGAACAATGGAAACCAACTCTAAATCATGTACTGAGCAGTTCTTCTCATGGGGCTTCAACTGACACGAAGCATAAACAATCACCCTACCCTCCTGCATCAATACGCATCTGATGCCAATCCGTGAAGCATCACAATACATTGTATAAGAACCCGATGCCGAAGTCAAAACTAAAAACTGGAGCTGTGGTAAAGGCATTCTTGAGCTACTAATAGCTCTCCTCACACTCAAAAGACCACCTAAATAGGGCACCCTTCTGAGTCAATCTAGTTAAAGGAGCTACGATACATGAGAAACCATCCACGAGACGGAAATAACAACCATCCAAGCCTAGAAAAACTCGAATCTCAGTAGCCAGAGACGGTTTGGACCAACTCTAAACTGCCTCCACTTTCTTTAGATCCACCTTAATCCCCTCATTAGACACCACATGACCCAAAAACGCCACCGAATCAAGCCAAAACTCACACACTTGAAGAATTTAGCATATAGCTTCTTCTCCCTCAAGTTCTAGAGCACGATCCTCAAGTAGTGCTATGATCCTTCTGGATGCGAGAATACACCAATATGTCATCAATAAACACAATGATGAAATAATCAAGATATGACTGGAACACACTGTTCATCAAGTGCATAAATGTTGCTAGGGGTGTGAGACCATGTAATTTTTCAGTCTGTCAATCCAAAGGCTGAACATACCATGCCCCACATGTACTATGCTGGTGCACAAATGAAGAGATATTTTATTCCCTTTTATTCTCCATGTTCTTATTTATGCACAAAAAGCTCATCCATTCCTTGATTACTCTTGATTTATTCGGTCTCTGTTTTACTTTCAACTATAATGTATGTTGGACTGTGTTCGAAACCAGAAAATCAGACAAGTAAAGAAATGTTAGTTCAACAAAACATAAAACAATTTTCGAGCCCAGCAGTTGCTTGTGTGTATTTAATCCCCTTATTATTGCCCAAGATTATGGATTACTTCCTCCCATGACAGAATGAAAAAACTATTCTGTAATAATGGCAATCGAAATTACAGAACTTCAGCGAACTCAACAAACGGAGCAAATCACACTTGACACTTATTTTTATTTGGAAAAATAATGCAACAATGTAGAAAGTGTGGAGAAGTTTTCAGATTTTTCATATCTAAAATATGAGGTCAAGCCTTTAAATTTATAGACAAAGAAAGGGTGAGATGGAGAGGTGCAATCCAAGAGGTGCCTCTTCCATTTCCCTTTCACACCCCATAACATTTTGTCCTTGGTACTGAACATTGTCTCATCATGAGAATGGACCAAAAAATATTATTTGACAATGTTGAACCGTCATTAATAACTTTGTCTGAGCTCCTTGAACCTAGATCTTGGGATCTCCAATCTTCTAGATAGAGTTACCGCCACAATGACTTGTCATTTGCCATAGTCTCATTCCCTTCGATGATCTCTCAAATACCTCTCAAGTTAGGCCTTTTATAAGAGGATCCAACACATTATCGCTGACTTCACATAGTCAATTATGATAGTTCCTTAGAGAGTAGTTGTATAGCGGTTATATGTCTTCGTCGTATATGACGAGATTTTCCGTTTTACATAACGCTACCAACCCTTCCTATTGTCGCATGACCATTACAATGTATGCACATAGGTGCCAATATTCAACTTCTTCACTGGCGTTGTCTAAGGATATAAACTCAACCTCTATTGTAGAGCGGCATTGCACGTTTGTTTGGACAATTTCCAAGACACTGCTCTTCCATTGATTGTAAAAATATATCCACTTATGGATTTAAAATAGTCGAACCGGTGATCTAATTTGTATCACTGTATTCCTCAATTACTGCAGGATACTTATTGTAGTGCAAAGCATAATTTGGAGTATATTTCAAATATCTCAACACTCGTTTCATTGTCATGACAGTTCAATGTGAACTTCCTTATGTCGTAGACTAATACGTCTCGACTTTCAATTGCATATGAAATTATTGACTACTCTTATGTATCAATAATATATTATAACAACAACTGGAATGATTGGCATAAGTTGTGGCCACAACCTTTTAATATATAACACATTTATCAATGCCATTTTCAAGCATTTATATATTATTTATTCATACGCCTATATGATATGCAAATTATAGCACCTCCATTCATGAAACAAATCAAACTTGCAATGGATTTTTGTCATGTTCATCGGTTGGTTCACCTCATTATAGACCAGCGTAATAATACATTCTTCATGAACGGTCATGTTTAAACAAAATATACAAACACACTTTTCATGAAAAGTCACAGCCTTCCAGGTGACACCCTTTTATAATAGAGCTAAACATCATAAATATTAAATAAAGAACAAATCACTTCTGGAACGACACGTAAACAACTTTCGAATTTGTAGTTTAATCACTAGTCATCACTATGATTGAACAAGTAATGCATTCACCAACTACCATATCAATATCCCTAAAGATTTGTGGGACTCGAAAAATCATATCATCTAATTCTTCTAGATAATATATACATCCCATCTAACATTAGCTTTTGAGCAAGACATTGTTTCTTTAAATGTTTGAGGCTCGCTTTCCAACAAGAATGTCAGAAATTATGGTCCAAAGGAAGTAGTTGTCCTTTGACGTTTACTACGTCTTGGATTCACCTCATTAGATGTACTTTCCTTTGCTTCTTCTCAAGGTCGCTTAGATATTTCACTAGACGACTCACATTTCTTTTTATACGGATAAATTTTTTCAAAAATTCAACATTATCTGATTCGATTACCGTATTAATATGAATATTAGAATTTTCTGATTTATCAACCATAAAATGATATGCCTTACTATTAGTTGTGTATCCTATGAAAACGCAATCAATAATTTTCGGTCTGATCTTTACCCTTTGTGGTTTAGGAACTTGCACTTTAGCTAAGCACCCTCACTTTAAACTTTTTTAAGTTGGGTTTCCTTCCTTTTCATTTTTCATATGGAAAAGATTGCGTTTTGCTATGGGGAACTCGATTGAATATTCAGTTAGCTGTAAGATAGCTTCCCCCCCCCCCCACACATGTTTTGGGTAAACCAGAACATATCAACTAGGTATTCATCATCTCCTTTGACATTCTATTCTTTCTTTCTGCAATTCCATTAGATTGCGGTGACTAAGGGGTTGTTGTTTGATGAATAATACCATATTTCAAACATATTTCTTCAAAAGGAGATTCACATTTACCGTCCCTAACACTTTGTAGAGCCAACCACATGAACTTTTATTTGTATCACGACATAGCCAGAATAAATGGTGAAGTTTTTAATCTTCAAACCAATCTGACACAATCAAAATCAACAAACGGTGAAGTTTTTAATCTTCCAAGCGAGTAAAAAGTCACTAAAACTTTAATCTCTAAAATGAATATAAAGTCACGTAAACTTTAGTCTTCGTCAAATGAGTAGAAATTCACTCTGACTTTAATCCCAAAACGAGTAGAAAATCCTGAAGATTTTAATCTCAAAGCAGGAGTAGAAAATCATGAAGATTTAATCTCAATAACGACAGTACAAAATCACGATGATTTTAACTGTTCTTTTAAATGGCTTTCCAACTAAACCATTACAACACTTTTCATGATCTCAGGAATACTTTCAAGTATTTAGTGTAAGCCTAATTCTTGTCTTACACCTTTGAAAAATAAAATTTTTCACATATTTTATTCATGTTACCAAATTAAATATATTTTTCCATTTGGTATGGGAATAATAGAATTAACCATTAAAATCATATTATTCCAGACCATGCATACGATTTATAATACGAGATCATCACATAATACGCGTCTATCCTATGAGAGTAAAATGCACAGAAATCACGCAAAGAATAGAAATTCTTAAATAAATAATACGTAGGTTTAAGAAAGAAGAACCAGATCTTTAGCACTTTCTTCCTTACGAGTTGCAATGCGACAATTCCACTATTAAAGAATCATTGGCTTTTTTTGTTTTCTTGGTTTACTACCAAGTTCAAGCCATCTCCTTCACACTGTGCCCAGCTTACATATCCCTTTTTCCAACAAGATGAAAAGGTGTCGATTCAAATAAAAAAAATCACCGAACGGCTTAAGGGGAATCACTGGTAAAACAAATATCTAGCGGAACTTGTTGGAAAACCACGTAACTGTTTGAAACGGACCAAGGTTCTTCAAAACCTCCATTTGTTTCACAAAGAACACTTGTGCTTTGTCTTCTATGTCCAGAAATATGAAAAGCATAGTCTTGATAATCAAATTAGTTTTGCCGATTCGCGTCAACCAAGCACTATATTGAGAAAGGTAAAGCTATGTTTCTAAACAAAATAAAAATTACTACCACTTCCCACATTTTTCTTTTAGCAAAACATAATAAATCCCTAAATTTATAGACAAAGAAAGAGTGGGATGAAGAGGTGCAATCCAAGAAGTACCTCCTCCATTTCACATTCACACCCCCCTTAACAAAAACCCAATAGTGTCATCCAAAATCCGGGTTTCATCTTGTAGACAAACAGCATAGTAAATGAAAGATTAATCTAAGAGGTGTATATGAATAGGTGTTTGAAGAACAGGAAGGTATAAGTAAAACGTTTTTCTATTTAATAACCTTGAATTTCGGGAGATATTTACCGCGCCCTATGGTTTGAGACCAATTTTTTTGATTATCTGAGTCCTACATTTAGGCAAAAAAGAAAAACACTACTCTAAATTAATCATTAAGCACGTCAAAAAATCATTAAGCACTACACACAAAATGATAACCAAAAGGTTATACATATATTTGTTTTTTGAAAAATAGTGTTATACTAGTAGTGGCATCTTATACAAAGCAGATTTTGACTGAATATAAAAGTGTATCCGCGACCTTCAAATCTTGGATCCGCCTCTGATAGTAGGAATACAAAGATTTTGACTCAATATAAAAGTGTATCCGCGACCTTCAAATCTTGGATCCGCCTCTGATAGCAGGAATACTGCTTATACTAGATAAAATTCAACCTTTGTAATTAAATTATTGCTGCCATTTTTTTATAAGATTATGTTGGTCTATGTATCGACTATTCATGTTACCTCAAACTAGTACAAATATCAGGTGATTATGCGCACCGATACTTTGGTTAATGAAAAGAAATCACAGAGTAATATTTTTTGTCTCAGTTAGAATTAAAACGGTATCCTCCTATAATTTTCACTAATTTTATTGAATGCTAGATCATGCACCCTTTGGTTATACTAAATTACGAATTTAAGGTTTATATACTGACAATGTGAGAAAATTTTACACCAACACTGCAATTTAACCTGTTATGATAAATTACCTCTCATTTATTATAGGATATCAATCAAAGCTTATTAAATGAAAAAAACCTGCAATCATCTTTTAATTTACGAAATTGTATAAATTTGTTTTATACCACCAATACAATAATTGAATCTCTTAATTATTGCTACCATTAGCCAAGGAACCTCACAGGCCTGTATTTATAGACAAGATTCAAGAGTCATAGCACTTGCATCAAGCATTCAAGCCCCACTCTCTTGTACAACAAACACACACAAATAGGCCTCTCTTATGTACTTCTTTGCATCACTCTTTTAGCTACAGAGAGGCTTCTTTGTACCTTATTTCACTTAGAAAACCCAGCAATCGACAAGCTTGTTTCAATATTCCTTTTGGCCCTCCTCGCCATTGTCACGGCCCCAAAACCACCCCGGTCGTGATGGCGCCTATCGTGGAACTAGGCAAGCCATATAATTTCAAATAATTCGGTTTCTTTCATGAAAATCATATATTAATAATAAAATTCACATTACAACAATTTTTAATTTAGAAGTCAAATACCACCAAACACTAAAATAAGTCCCAAAACTGGGTGTTACCGAGTCATGAGCTGACACAACTATAAATGTTGAAATATAGAATGGACAAACATTGTCTGAAATAATGAAATATGCCAAAAAGGAAGATAAGGAAGGAGAAGACGAAGCTGCGATCGCCAGGCAGCTATCTCGAAATCTCAGCAACCGCTACCGGGTCCTGAGGTACCTGGATCTGCACACAAGGTGCATGGGGTAACGTGAGTACACCAACTCAGTAAGTAATGACCAAACTGTGGGCTGAGAGGTAGTGACGAACTAAACCTCAACATTTATAACAAAATCAATGTACAAAAATTTAGGCATGCTTTCAATTAATTAACATCTCAAAGTGACAAGATAAGTACAAATTCGAACAATGTAACATACATATAACTCAATGTACTCCACATACAAATGCATCAACTGTATGAAACACACAATGTGTTCCCACTCTCACATACAAGTCCGCTCTGTACTGTATATGGCTCTCATGGCCCAGGGAAGATCCATCCCAAAATATATACACATATGACAGTAGTCACTCAGTACTGAGGAAGGCTAATCCAGCACCACGGAGAAGATCCATCTTCAGATACAAACACTCGGACAAGATCCATGTCCAGGGAAGATCCATCCCTCAATAATATCATTGCGCTCACTGGGGGTGTGTTACAGACTCCGGAGGGGCTCCTACAGCCCAAGCGCTATCTTAAGCCAGATACAGGCATAAATCAATATAACTTGCTACCGCGTGCAGCCCGATCCCATAACCGTCACTCAATATCAGGCTCTCGTCCTCACTCAGTCATCACTCTCCAGTCTCGCTCACACGGGCTCACAATGTATGACTAGCCCGAATCAATGATATAATGTGCAAAATAACAATTACCGATATTGAGACATGATATGATATGCAATAACATGGCTGAGTATATAATATCAATGAAACACATGAAAAGACAACAATAAGCGACCACTCGGGTCTCAACAGGATCGTCGTAAAGCCTCAACATAATATCTAACATGATTTCTAGCATGTTTGCATTTAATCACATTAACAGTAGTACGGATATCAACAAGGAGGATTCACTAACTGAGTCATGGAATGAACCAAGTCACCATTCTCATGGTGCACGCCCTCACACCCGTCACTTGGCATGTGCGTCACCTCAATTATAATCATATAACATATAGTTCAGGATTTCGAGTCGTCAGAACCAAGTTTGGAAGCTTTACTTATCTCCAACCCTGGGATGGATCTTCCCTTGTCCATGAGAGCCATACATACTAAATTCATCAAGAACTAACTTCGTTTGACCCCTCAATCACTCAATTCACAGTCTCAAATTTCAAGCCCTAATTCCCTGATTTCCAACCTTAAATCACACAAATTTCATGCTTACTCAGTTAAAAATCACCATAGAATCGAGTTTTAGGTTCAAAAACATTACCTCAAAGTGTTTCCCCTTGAATCCCTTTTCAAAATCCCTCAAAAGCTTCAATCCCTACTTAAAAAATGGAGGAAATGGGAAAATTTCACGAAGGAGTCCTTATATACTTTCTGCCCAGCTAAACCGCATCTGTGGTCCATTCTTCGCACATGCGACCACCGCATCTGCGTAAATAATCCACATCTGCGAAAATTACTTACCCAGCTCGCTCCGCATCTGCGGTCATCACTTCGCACCCGCGGGCTCGGAGGTGCGTTCACACGTCCGTTTATGAGGAAATCCTCCAGAACTCGAACTCCGCACCTGCGACCCTATACCACACCTGCGGTCACCGCACCTACTATCTCCCTTCTGCAGGTGCGGAAAACCAGAAACAACAGCACCAGCAGATTTTTCCCAAGTTCCAACTTCCCGATGGGCATCCGAAATCATCTCGAGCCCCTCGGGGCCTCAACTAAATATACCAATACCTCATATATCATCACACGAACTTAGTCGAACCCTCGGAACACTCAAAACAATATCAAAACACCAAATTAACCCGAAATTCAAGCTTAAGGGTTTCTAAACTTCCAAATTCCACCAACGATACCGAAACCAACCAAACCACATCCGAATGACTTGAAATTTTGCACACATATCACAAACAACAATATGAACCTATTACAACTTCCGAAATTCTATTCCGACCCGATATCTAATTTTCCACTGCCGACCGAATCGCCAAAAAATCCAATTTCGCCAATTCAAGCCTAATTCTACCACGGACCTCCGAATGACATTCCGAACACGTTCCTAAGTCCCAAATCACCTAAAAAAGCTATCCGAACCATAAATACAAAATTCCGAGATCATTTACTTATAAGTCAACTTCCGGTTGACTTTTCCAACTAATTAACCAACTTAAGAGACTGAGTGAGTCATTTCTCTCCACAATCACTCTGAACCCAAACGGACCAACCTAACACAACATAAAAGACCTGAACCACATATAATGAAGCAAAAATAGGGAAAATGGGGCTAAAACTCTCGTAAAGACCGATCAGGTCGTTACATTCTCCTTATCTTAAGCAAACGTTCGTCCTCGAACGAGTCTAGAAACATACATGGAGTCTCAAATAGGTGTGGATATCTGCTCTGCATCTCCCGTTAGGTCTCCCAGGTGGCCTCCTCCACCGGCTGCCCTCTCCACTTCACCTTAACTGAAGCTATATCCTTTGACCTCAACCTTCTGACCCGCCGACCCAAAATAGCTACTAACTCCACATCATAAGTCATATCCCCCTCTAACTGAACCGTGCCGAAGTCCAAAATATGGGACGGGTTACCAACATACTTTCGAAGCATGGAAACATGAAATACTGGATGCACACTTGACAAGATGGGTGGCAAAGCAAGTCTATAAGCCACCTCCCCTACCCTCTGAAGCACCCCAAAAGGCCCAATGAACCGGGGGCTCAACTTGCCCCTCTTCCCAAACCGCATAACACTCTTCATGGGTGACACCTTCAGCAGAACCTTTTCTCCATTCATTAAAGATACATCACGGACCTTCCTGTCCGCATATCTCTTCTGCCTAGACTGTGCCATGCGGAGCCGCTCCTGAATCAACTTCACCTTATCTAAAGCATCATTCACCAAATCTGTACCCAAAAGTATAGCCTCACCCGACTCGAACCAACCGACCGAAGATCTACACCTCCTCCCATAGAAAGCCTCGTACGGAGCCATCTAAATACTCGACTGATAACTATTATTATATGCAAACTCTGTGAGTGGCAGAAACTGGTCCCATGAACCCCCAAAATCAATAACACAAGCGTGCAACATGTCCTCCAATATCTTAATAGTACGCTCGGACTGCCCGTCTGTTTGAGGATGAAAAACTGTGCTCAACTCAACCTGAGTACCCAACTCCCGCTACACGGACCTCCAAAACTGCGATGTGAACTGAGTAACTCTATCAGAAATGATGGAAACTGGAACACCATGCAGCCGAACAATCTCCCGGATATAAATCTGTCACGACCCAAATTCCCAACCTTAGGGATCGTGATGGCGCCTAACACTACACTTGCTTGGCATGCCAATATTAGAGTTCGATTAGCTATTTTCTGTTGATTATCTATTTAAACATGATACAATAAATTTAAAATAAACTTAATCTAATAGTTTCCAATGAATAACTCCGAATATAAAACAATAAACAAATAAATAAACCAAGCCACGAACTAATTATTATATAAATAACTCTAAGACTACCCCCCCAGGGTCTGGTGTCACAATTCACGAACTTCTAAGATTACTACAAATAACGGGCTGAAAGAAATAATATAACTATTTTTGAGAAAATATAAAACAGTCTCTATAAACTAAGAGGCGACTCCAGGGATCTGCGAACACCGACAAATATATCTCGTGTCTCCAAATGTAGAATGGACGCTACTAAAATCTCTAACGCTGGCTGGTACCTGGATCTGCACAAAAGAGTGTAGAGTGTAGTATCAGTACAACCGAACCCATGTACTGAGTAAGTGCCGAGCCTAACCCCGACGAAGTAGTGACGAGGTTAAGGCGGGGAAATTATAACTTAACCTGTAACAACGTATATATAATAAAGCAATAAAATAATTATACACAAATAAGAAAGATAACTGCAACAATAAATAAAATAACTCAGTCGCCTATTCCAAGCTTCAGCTGTAACAAAAATCTCACATAAATTTCCAAACTTCACTTTAAAACAACCGTATGTGCATAATATGAGAAACAATAGAGTAAAACAGTAAATTTTCCAAATCGTTGTATTTAAAATCAAGAAATCATAAATGTTCTCCCTTATCAATTACTTGTTGCGGCGTGAAACTGTCCACCCTTATCACTATCATTTATTTCACCTGTCCATCCTTATCACTATCATTTATTTCACATGTCCACCCTTATCACTATCGTTTATTTCACCTGTCCACCCTCATCACTATCATTTATTTCACATGTCCACCTTTATCACTATCATTTATTTATTTAATAAAACTTTCACAATTCAGGCCAAGCCTTTCACAATGCTTTTGTCTCAACAGTCATGAACAATAGACGGTAATTCTCACAACTTCATAAACAATATCTCAGAATAAAACAATCAGAATATATATATACACACACACATCTGATAAAACAATGCCAACACACTCAGTCTTTATGTACCACAATGAAACCAAGGAAAACAACTAGTACTTTCCCAAAAATGATTGCAACAAGACTTACAACAATATAACAAGCCAAGTAATTATAAAAACAACAATAAACATGAAACAATTAAAAATATGAAGCAATTAAATTGGAAACGGGGACGGGATCATGTAAGTAGACCATTTGGTGGTGCATAGGTACTCGTCACCTCACCTATACACCACACACATATATTTTCACATAACAATTAAGTTGGGGATTCCTATTCCCTCGAGTCAAGGTTAAACCAAGCACTTACCTCAAATTCGCAGGCCACGCACTACTCAATTATAGCTTTTCCTTTTGAATTTACCTCCAATACAAACGAATCTAACCATAATAAATTTAATATCATTAATTAATGCTAAAGGAACTAACTCTACTGAAAATTATAGTTTTCCTAAGTTTTCTAAAAAAAAGTGAAAATCCGACCCCGGACCCGCTTGGTCCAAACTCGGGGTTCGGACCAAATTATGTTTACCCATTCACCCACGAACCCGAATATACAATTAGTTTTTAAATCCGACCTCAATTCGAGGTAAAGATTCGATTTTTACAAAATTCCCTAATTCTACTCAAACCCTTAATTTTTTACCATGAAAATTCTTAGTTTTTGATTTAAAAGTGATGAAATTAATTACTAACAACTTGAGGATGAACTTTGATGAAGAAAATCGTCCTTATACGTATACACACTGTAATTTTGGACGAAGGGCTCCTTTCGCCTTAAACCCGCCCCTGATTATACTCTTGTTACCCACTTTAGAATGCATTTTAACCCACTTGTTGTTGGTCTGAAAATAAACTCTTTATATTAAGCATTTGGTTAAGTGGTTAGAGAAAGCGTAATAAGTGGATTACGCATAAATATACACGTTATGAGTTTGAAGTCTGCCATAAACCAAAAAATTGGTATTTAAATGAAGTAAGGTGGAGAGAGGAATTAATTATGTACCAATTTTGAGCCGTTGGCTAACTGACGATTTCTGAGTTATCTAACCAAATGCTTAGCTTAGGCAAGTGACAAATAGCTAGATGGCGTGGTTGAACGACTTAAATAATGACAATGGTTAGTATTGATTGTATAGTGTTACCTTAAAAGTTGGATAACAATTAAAATTATAATTTGATTTTAAGGACGCATGATTTCACCTAATACCAATTGATTAATATAAAGATTAATAATAAAAATTAACGATAAGGTAAAGCAAACCAGCGTTGAAACGGAATTCAGCCCTCGAGCTAGAGTGCCCTCGAACTGATTGATACCAGAACCGTTAAAAATAAAGCAAACTGATGAACAAGAGAATATAAGCTAAAGAGAGTATTATATTGCTTTTTTATGCGAGAACAATGTGTGTTACAAATGATTAGAACTCCCCTTTATATAGTAGAGGAATTCTACTTATGGTATAACTTTAATTACAGAAGAAAATCCCATGATTAGCTAATTAACAGTTCTTGATTTGAACCGTTCCAAGATTTCCTCCATTATCTTCAACCAGTCACAGATATCCCCCCTTTATGTTATCATGCTATCTTCGATCTTGCTCGATGTTTGTCTCATTCGGCCTTGATTGCTACTAGCCTTGATCTCGACAGGTACCTCGAATCCCGAAATCGGTACCTTGTCCTCGTGCCTCGGTCTGATCTACTACAGGATGGATCTTCGATCCTTCACCTTGGTCTCTGTATATTAGTAAAATCGGGTCAACCCGGTTTTAACCTTATACGGATAGTCCCCTCGCTTTTTGGAGTGTAATGACAAGAAACGAATTGAGCCTTCGATCCTCGACCTGTCATGACGTCATCTCCATGATGTAAGCGATATAAGTGACCGAAACGTCCCATCGGTGCAGTATTTTAGGCATTTAATGCGTGTCAGTTGGTGGTCAGCCACTACTGGTTTCGAATCATCGACGTGAAACCCATAAATAGGCTTTTTGCTCATTGAATCAAACTTTACTTTCAATTTCTTCTAATCTCTAATGCTTTTTACATCTTCTTAGTTCTTCCGTTCTACAAAATCTTCAGGTTTTGTTGTTAACCCCTTCTCAAAAATCAAGTCCTATTATCTTCTTCTTTCTTCAAACTCAAACGGCAAAAATGTCAAAAACGGTACCATAAAAAGAAACTACTTCATCTTCTCAACCGGCCGGGGGGAAAGCGTTGGTGGAACCCCACCTTGAGGAATGTATTCCTGGTGGGGTGTGTAATCAGCTCCGATTTCAAGACCGAGAAAACCTCGTCGGTTCCCGGTCGTTACGAGCCGGTATCGAGATACATATGCTCGATACATAAGAGCTACCTCGATAAAAGTAAAGGAGGACTGCAACTAGCAAAACAAAGAGGTTGTGATTCCGGCCCTAAAGGAAGCTATTACCACCCATGTGGAAGAGTAATTGAGTGTTTACACTTACCCTTTCACGTTGGGTCCTCTTGACCCCATCATCGTGGACTTCTGCAAAAAGTACCAGGTGACCTCGGTCAGATTCACCCCTCCTTCTATAGGATCGTAATATTGCTCCGATTTGTCTCGAGCAAAGTCGATGGGATCCCCTTCACCCTCGACCACCTCATCAGGTTATACAGCCCTCGACTTTACCGAGGTGGGTTAATAAAGCTCCAACGTCGAGCCACCAAAGTCTTTATCTCCAGCATAGACGAGGACAATGACCGAGGTTAGATGAGTCGATTCGTCAGGGTGAAGACCTCGGACCTAATTCTGGAAGAGAAGATGCCATTTCCCGAGAAGTGGAATGTGAAACGTAAGTACGGTCCCCTTTTATTTGTTACTTTGCTTATTTTCTTTCTTTCACTGATGTTCTTCTTCGATGTAGCCGTTGCCTGGATGCCCGGGTCCCTCCCCGACCTCAAGAGTTGTGTTAGGGACCTAGCCTCGACATCGACGTATGCTGAACGCGCATGACACGACTTATCAAAAGGACGATGGAAAGCCAAAAATCACGGTAATCCTCTTTTCACGTGTTTGATGATTTCGTTGAAACGTATTTTCCACACTTATTTTCTTTTCTTTTCATAAAGGCCTTGGAAAAGATGCAGTCATGAGGCCCCTATCTGGTGAGGAGGAGACTTCAATCCCGGTCCTGAAACCGGCGAAGGATTAAAAGAGGAAATGTAACTCAACCTCCAAGGATCTAGAACCCAAGAAGAGAGGGGCTCGTAAGCCCACCAAGAAATTATTCTTCTGACCGAAGAGCCAGTTTGAAGCCTGAGGGAGAAAGAAGAAGAGAAGGAAGAAGACGAAGACGACTTTGGGCTGGTGGCCCGAGTGAAGATTAACACCGGGTCCCCATAGGCCGCTGAGTCTGTGAAGGTTGCAAAGACTCCCCCTCGAGATGAGGGGTCCCTGGAAAAATACTCGGGCAAAGTCACCGAGTACTCGAAGATTAAAGATGCCTCCTACCGTAGTGAGAAAATGACGTGTATGACTGTAAAGGCTGGTCTCGAGGCCCCTCGAGATAGAGAGAATGCCCCAAGTGACCCACTTGGGGAAATTGAAATTGAAGGCTCCCCGTCTCTCCCTTCATTCTCTGAGGGGATGATTCAGGAGGCTCGTGCCATGAAGACCCCCTCCATAGAAGGAGCTCACGGAAAGGAGCACCCTTTCCATGATTACGTTACTTGGGTCGAAGATGCTACCGGCCTGAGTGACTTGGAGATCTGAGGGAAGGATTCGAGCGAGGCATCAAGTCTTTTCAATGAGGCACAACAAGATCTGAATCGGGTACGTCTTAACTCCCCTCATCAATATTACACTTGTGTTTGTTTTGCTCTTCCTGTCTAACTTCATTTCTTATTAATGTGTAGGCCTTAATGCTTCATCATGAGGCATTTGCAAAATCCCGAGTTGAACTGAGCCAATGTGAGGCGGATTTTCAAGGTCTTACCTAGGAGAAGAACACCCTCAAGCTCCCCAGCGGGCATAAAGAAGAGGAGGTCAAGGACCTCCGATCTGAGTTGGTTGTGTCTCACAAAGAACAGACCGACCTGATTGAGCAGTTAATAAAAATCTTAGAGGCTCATGGCATCGGTTTGGGAATGATGGCTAATACTTCAATCTTATAGGTTCAACAGAAGATCGAGATAATCGAGCAGTTTCATGAAGAGGTCAATAAGATGCAGGCAGGGACTTTGGGATTGAAGCAGAATATGGACCCAAACATATTGCTATGAAATTGATTGTTGCCTTTTTATGGTCTTATGATCTCGAGTCTTTAGTAATTCGATTATGTCAATTTTTCATACGGCAGTCCCTTAGTATGGGGTTAATTTCTTGAACTTCAGTTGTGATCGGCCCTTAAACCTGTTTCCGCAATAGATCAAAAGTATGAAATTGTAAAGTAAAAATTTCTCTAAGGCATAGAATATATGGCAAGGAAAAATACTTCTTTCAATAGATTAGTCATGCGTACATGTTTGCCGTTAGGGCTCGAGTAATCTACATGGGCACAGTTCATTCGAGCGTTTGGCCCTTACAAAATTTACCTATCGAGACCCTGTTGACACAAAGTACTTTCCTTGTAACAAAGTTGACATTCGAGGGTGATGCCCCCCAGTATAGGTTGATTGTAAAGAAGCCTCAGATACTGTTGAATTTCTCTAAGTTAGTATGAACAATGGTTGCCTCGTTAAAAACCTCGCCAAAAAAACCCATTTGGGACAAAAACTAGTCTAAGGGAAAAAGAGTGCCACACGTGCTTTCACACCTAAAAACCGGTTGAAGAATCCCTCGATGTCTTCGATTGGATACCTGCAATTGGTTAATATAAAATATAAATGAAAATGGAGAAGGTCGTACCTTAGCAGTAATATGCTTTGAGGAGCGATATGTTCCAATTGTTTGGTAATTGCTCATCGTTCATTGTGCCAAGTTTGTAGGATCCTTTCTCGCCGATATCGAGGACCTGATACGGTCCCTCCCAATTCAGACCAAGTTTTCCTTCATTCGAGTTTCGAGTGTTGAGGGTGACTTTTCTCAGAACTAAGTCCCTGATTTTAATGTTTCAAAGATTAGCTCTTCGGTTGTAATACCTTTCGATCCGATGTTTCTGTGCGGCTATTCGAACGTGGGCAGCTTCCCGTCTTTCATCTAGCAATTCGAGGCTTTTATTCATAGTTTTGTGATTTGACTCTTCCGTTGTATACCAAAACTTGAGGCTAGTATCCCCGACTTCGACCAGGATCAGAGCTTCGGCACCATAGATGAAAGATAATGGTGTTTCCCCCGTACTGGATTTCGACGTTGTACGGTACGCCCAAAGGACCTCGGGCAATATTTCTCTCCATTTTCCTTCAGCGACAATCAATCTTTTCTTTAGATTTTGAATGATGGTCTTCTTTGTCGATTCGGCCTGTCCGTTCCCACTAGGATGATACAACATTGATAGGATCCTTTTAATCTTGTGGTCTTTGAGAAACTGTCACTTTGCTGCTGTCAAATTGCTTCCCATTGTTGCATATGATCTCGGCAGGCATCCCGAATCGACATATAATGTGGTCCCAAATGATGTCTATGATTTCTTTTTCTCTGACTTTCTCAAAGGCATGTGCTTCAACCCACTTAGAGAATTAGTCAGTCATAAACAAAATGAATTGAGCTTTACCTAGGGCTGAGGGGAGAGGGTCGACGATGTCCATTCCCCATTTCATGAATAGCCATGAGGATAAGACTGAGTGGAGTTTCTCCCCGGGTTGGTGAATCATTGTCTCATACCTTTGGCATTTGTCGCACTTTCGAACAAACTCTTTTGTATCTTTTTCCATATCAGCCCAATAGTATCCTGCTCTGATGACTTTCTGAACTAATGACTCGGCGCCAGAATGATTTCCGCAAGTGCCTTCATGAATTTCTCGTATAACGTAGTTGGTATCTCCTGGACCCAAACATATTGCTAATTATCCATCGAACATCCTTCTATAAAGTGTTCCATCCTCAGCCAATATGAACTGTGCGACCTTCGTACGTAGAGTCCTCGATTCCTTAGGATCCTATGGAAGCTTCCCGTTCTTTAGGTATTTGATATACTTATTCTTCCAATCCCAGGTAAGACTTGTGAAGTTTATTTCGGCGTGGCCTTTTTCGATTACTCACTTCGAAAGTTGTAGGACAGTCACCAAGCTAAGCTCGTCATCTTCGACCGATGACCCCAAATTTGCAAGGACATCGGCTTCGCTGTTTTTCTCTCGAGATACGTGCTACAGGGTCTATTCTTCGATGTAGATCCCCTGTAGTTTGTCCAAGTACCTCTTCATTCGGTCTTCACGAACCTCGAAAGTTCAATTGACTTGGAGATGTTTTATACGTCAATACGACACAAGAGGAGGGGTGATTTGTGTGGTTTCCGATTTTCGCGTGCACTTGTTATAGAAGAACCAGGTTTATCTATGTGTTCCAACTCCTACTGTTTGCGGAATAATAAATACAGAAATTAAAGAACACAAAGATTTTTACGTGGAAAACACCTTGCTCAAAAGGTAAAAAACCACGACCTACTTCCCAATAGGATTTTCCCAAAATTCTTTACTAAATCAGTGGGCCAAATAGCATTTACAAAAACTCTTTTGTAAAACTAGGATTACCTCTAATCCCTTGTAGAAAACTAGCCTCTAGCTACTTGCGACAAACTCCAAGTTAGCTATAACTTGAAACAACGAGTGCCTATTACAGACGCTTCTAGATAAAGCTGAAAAGGTACAAGTTAAAATAACCTACTACAAATAAACTAGACTAAAAGACAATAGTTGGAACTGGTTTTTCTAGCTGGTTCATGTAGCTTCAGATTCGCACACTCAAAATTCGCACAAACTGCTTGCAAAATTGCCTTGCTAATTTTGCTCTCAATTCTTGCTTAACTTCTGCTCTTATGCATACCTGTACAATAAGAACAATTTGCAATATATAGGATTAGTAGATAAAGAATTAACTAGAGTTCTAATGCTACTCTTCCTTGGTGGAAGAGTTCTAGTTAATCTCAACTCCTCAAATCCTTCTTTATCTTAGATATTATTCTTAATGAATAAGGAGTCATTCTCCTTATCATTTTTCAATCTTTTTTGATCAGGAGATATCTCTATTTTATTAGATTTCGTTTATCTCATGTATGTGCACCTCACGTGCCCTTGACTCTGCTTGTGTCTATGTCTGCTAGTGATTGACCTGGTTCATTTACGAGTTCCTTTGTCAATCTTCAAAACTATTCAATTTCTTGGTCCAACAAATTCCCCCTTTTTGATGATGACAAACTTTGTGCGTCCATAAGCATAGGCCTGTGTCCAGCTTAATCCAACATTGACACATATTAGAGTATTAAGCATTTATCACAAAAGAACCAGGTTCATTAGGTTATAAATATCACATGTTCAGAGTAGCACAACCATTCTTCCCCCTTTTGGCATCATCGAAAAGTTGCAAAAATTATGTGAATCCCAGACTCTTAAGAATTACTCATGGCCACTTGGGCAACTGCAAGTGCAATCATGGATTAATCATCAATAATCAACTAATAATCATACTATCAAAGAAATAAAAACACAGAATAAGAGCAAAAGCAGCAGATTTCATTGATAGAAAGTACGGTTCTTCCACAATCCACAAAATGAAATAAAAATAGTTAAAAACATGAGAAAAAAACAAGAAAAGGTCCCGAGTCTGGGTCACTGATATTCTAGGCTGGCTAGGCAACTAAGGCTTGGAAGGGCTAGAGGTTGGGGTTTTGGCTTGGAGAAGAGTCAACATATCTTGAAGAATTCCCTCATTCTTCTCCCATTCCTTTGTAAGCTCAGCTCTGAGAGCATCCCTCTCAGATTCAACCTCTGCCAATCGATTCTTCAGCCTTGCTATTTCATCGTCTTTATCCTCAGACTCCTGAACTAGAGCTCTGACTTTGCTGTTTACAGGTGTCCTTTTCGATGAACCAGGTTCATTGGGGATGGCATGAACCTCATAATCACAAGCCAAAAGAGTATTGGTTCCAAAGTGGTCCTTGCTTGTGGCCATCTCTGCCTTCTTTAGTGGCACCTTGTAATGAGCAAGTACAGTAGTGAGAATGAAACCATATGGAATGGCATGGGCTTTGGAGAAATTGACAACTCTGTACAAATGCTTAATTATGAACCAAGGCCAGTTATCTGCCTCCCACTGTCCATGCACTCCATCAAAACCAAATCCGTGTAATTTGCAATGTGCCTCATTTCCTGCTGTGGAAACACACGCTTGTTAATGAATTCAAAGATCACCTTGTGGGGGGGGGGGGGGGGGGGGGGGGCTTCACTTCACTCTTATAGACTGCCTTGGGCTCAATCTCTTCTTCATTGTCACTGAACTTCCTTGTGATAGCCAGGCCAGTTGGAAGAGAATCCAGGCTTGGCCATTTCTTCCTAGTGTAGTCATCATAGCCTTCAGAGGGAATGCCTAAGATTTCACCTAATTCTTTGGCATCAAAAGAAATTTGGACCCCTTTCACTAGGCTGGTGAATCTGCCATTATTTATCTCAGCGTTGTCCATGAACTCCACAATTTCATTTCTGGCCAGTCTCCCATCCAACTGAAGGACCATGTCCTTCCACCCCTGTATCTCAAGCTTCTCCAGCAGCAAAATTATTCATTCTTCGTCCAAATCCTTCAAAAACCTTCCCTTCAAAATTATTCGTTTACCAAACTTTTTCAACCTATCCTTCTCACCATCAGAATCAACCTCCTCTTCACCACCCCACTCATCTTCTTCAGTAATTTTCACTTGTTTTGCTTTCACTGCAGACCTGGTTCACTTAGCCAAGATAGAGGGTTCAGCGGTCTTAGAAACAGATGAAGACTTCTTAGAGGAAGTCTTGGCTTCTTTGGCTTAGGGGTCTGAACCTCTACCTCTGCCACTTTTTCACTTTGATGGACCAGGTCCATCTTATATACCTCAACAGCCTCAACAACCTTTTCCTTCCCTTTTCCAACTCTTTTCTTCATGCTCTCCTCCAAATCTCTCTGCAACTCATCCTCACTTTGTTTTAACTTACTCCTTGTGGTTCTTCCTCTTAGAAGAGAAATATCAGAAAACTTAGAAGGAGCAACTTTTCTCTTTTTGTTAGCTCTTGCTGTCCTAGAGGTTGCAGCTTTAGGATTCCTTTTCTTCTTAGGCTTGTAACTATCACCTATCTTTTTCAACAGATCCGCCAGGGTTTCCTCAGTAGATGAACCAGGTTCATCTGTTTGCTTTCCCAAATTGACTAGCCCTTCAGCGGCTTATCCCGATTCACTTCCTTTTAACTTCTTGCTACCTTCATCCATATTTTCTGGCTCAGCTCCACAAATAGCCATTCTAACAGATTCAGAAGTGGGTGAATAATCAGTTACATCTTTCCTTTTTCCCCTCTCTTCACTCCTTACTCCCTTTCTCTCATTTTCTTATTTAGTTTTATTTCTACTACCTCTCTTTCTTGTCTCCGAAAATTCCACATCTACTACAGACCCAACCAAGATGAACCTAGTTTCTAAATATTCAGCAGTCTCAGAACCGACCACAGAAGTAGGTTTTGGCACAGAAGATACATGTTTAGAGTCGGAAGATCCTGTTTCCCCCCCCCCCCCTGAGTCGCAGATTTAAAGGAATCACTCGAGTTTTGTGAGTCTTGATCCTAACTTGCTTGAAGCTTGGCATTTAATTTTCTCACTAAAGAACCGCTGGGCACTGTCTTTCTAACAAGCATCTTAACTTCCTTTTTCTGGGCCCGGGGTTAGGACTAGGTTGAGGAGTGGTAGAATTAGGTTGAGGAGGGGTAGAACTATATTGAGGGGTTGTGGAAGAAGAAGATGAAGTAGGGGGTGGTGGAGTACCAGGATTGTTCTAGGGGTTAGACATTTTGATTTTGGTTCGATGATGGAGGAAAGAATTTGGATTGGAGTTGAAGGCAAGGAGAGAAGAAAGGTTTCGATCGGTTTTTCAGAATTGAAGAGGGATTTTCAGAGGTGATGATGAGGGATTTAAATGGGAAGTGTAATTAATACACAACGACAGCTTTTTGGGTCAATTAGAAGTCTAATCACTCTACATTTGTTCAGTTTGGAATGACAGTTACTGCTCCCCTAGGATCTAGGTGTTTTAATGCGGTGGGGATTCTTTAGTTTAGACGGAACTAGTTCAAATTTTTATAGGATAGGCTTTGAAAGATTTTGTATTTTGGGTAGAATTCTGCTCATGATTTAAATATTATTATTTCAAAATATGTAGAGTGTCAAACACATACCTCGTTTTCAGATGAACCAACACTGATGAACCAGGTTCATCACTTAAGAATCCTCTTGATCATGTCTCAATTTTCAACAATAGAGAAAATTTTATTAGCAACTAGTGAGTCATATCATAACATGCTGAGTAACAATTAATCTGATTATTTACACAAGTTTCAGATTTTCTAGCCAATTGTTTTTTTCATTTTTTGTACATTCTGAATGGATCAATTAGGTGATCTTAATCCTCCCTAATTTTAACTTGTTCCTTTCAAAATGCTCTCTACTAAGTTCCTTTGTAAAGATGTCAGCAATCTGTTTATCAGTAGCACAAAACTCTATAGTGATAAATCCCTTCTCATAATTGTCCCTTAAAAAGTGATGTCTAACATATATGTGCTTTGTTCTTTTATGAGGAACGTGGTTCTTTGTTATACTGATAGAACTAGTGTTATCACAAAAGATAGGGATACATCCAACATCGATTCCAAAATCTATCAATTGCTGTTTAATCCATAATAGTTGAGTACAACATGAGGCTGTAGCTACATACTCAGAGATATAGCCACAACATTCTACTTTTTAGTGGCCCAAGACATAAGCCATGAGCTATGAAAGTGTGCCATACCTGATGTGCTCTTTCTATCCACTAGAAAACCTGCATA
Organism: Nicotiana undulata; assembly: GCA_005239495.1. Lineage (NCBI taxonomy): Eukaryota > Viridiplantae > Streptophyta > Magnoliopsida > Solanales > Solanaceae > Nicotiana > Nicotiana undulata. The sequence continues at coordinate 2,702 of MDKH01115525.1, read as the reverse complement.
ATCAACATCAGCATATCCCACAAGATTAAAATTACTACCTTTTGGATACCAGTGACAGAGATCATGTTACACCCCGTAAGTTTAACAACCTTGATATCGTTATATACGTTTGATATGGTAATTTGAGTGAAACATTTTTGTAAAAATAGTTTGAACAAAAATATATAATTTTATATAGTTATTAATAATACTACTTTCCGTTATACACATAATATGAGAAATTTATAAGATTTTCTTCATTGTAAAGATATGAATTACTTTTTCATAAGAAAAGAAGGTTTTTACCATTTTAAGAATTAAGTGTACGAAAGTTTTTACTCTTTATATGAGATTAGGGAAACTAGAAGTTGAGAAAATATGTGCATTTTTTTACATGGTTGTTTCAATAAAATAATAGTGTATGTATTGATTTTATATGGTACCACATGACCATGATAGTAAGTTATATAAAGTGTATAAAAAATAAGTAGAATTTAAAGTAATTTGAGACAATTCTTAATTATGTGGATAATTAGTTAATTATCGGGTAACGGGTCATTACCTAGTTATTAATAAGTTAGGGGATAAAATTAAACACCCCACCCCACGTGGCAGCAACCTTTTAATTTAGGATGACTCATTAATCAATTATTAAATTTGTCACATAAAGGATTTTGGGTGGCATAGCTGCTTATCTATTCCTATTTGGTGCAATGTTTGATGAATTGAGAAATCTGACTACAAGTTATTTATTGAAAATGTACCAAGGGTTTTCTTCTGTTATTCATGGCCACAAGAGACATGGTTGTTGCAAGGTTTTGGTTTCTTTTCCTACGAACAACTAAACAAATTAAGTGTTGAAGTTGTGGATAGATCTGTGCATTGTTGGTTTCTTAGATTGTGGAACCTAATGCTAAGTTATTTCTTGGATAAGGGATCACTTAACAGATCTTGGATGGTGCACGAAGTTGTTGTTATGCCAAATTATATATCATCATATGTCTCGATGATATTATCAAAGATTGTAAGTTCCTACAGGATCATCGTAATAGTTATTGGGTCGTGCATTTTAGTGGTGCATAGACTCGTATACGAAGATTGAGGTAAGACTAAGTTTCAGGTATGTTAAGGCTATCCCTTCTTTCTTTTTGGTATGATCCAAATAATGATACATAAACGTAATGCTATTCCATAACTTGTTCTACTCTTAGCAGTTAAAGTTTTCTATGTTATTCATTCTGTCAAAGTGATATTCATGCATGTGTAAGTATGTTCATACGTCTCTATCGAGGTATATGGTAAAGATGTTAATGTTTATAATGAGTGACACATGGACATGCATCTTCATGCATTTACTACTGTGCTTCAGCCAGTCGGTAGTTAACACTGATTGGGCAGTTATGTATAATTATTTACCACTGGTTGGGCAGTCATGCATATTTATAAACCACTGAGCTACGACCGGTTGGGCAGTTACTTATTTACCACCAAGCTACGGCCGATCGGGCAGTCATGCATTTACCACCGTGCGAAGACCATTCGGGCAATTACCACTGATCAGTTGGGCAGTCATGCATCATACGATATGAATAATAGATTCAAAGAGAAGTATTCTATATAAAAGTACGCATATACGATGATACTTCAAAGATTTAGGTTGATTCTTATATGTCTTTAATTAATGTTCTTATTGTTACGTTTCTGTCACGACCCCAAATCAATAAGGGCCGTGATGGCGCCTATCGTGAAACTAGGCTAGCCCTCTAACACAATGAAATCAACATTTTCCGTTTCATATAAATATACATCCTCATATTTTGATAAAAGTTTACTTTTTAAGACAAGTTCAGCAAGATAAAAACCAAAACGATCCAATTCTAATATCACCCTAGACCTCTGGAGTCAAGTGTCATGAGCATCAAATACAGTAAATACAAGGTATCAAAATGTGACCTTGCTACTAATACAGATCCAAAAGTACTGAAAGTCTATGAAATGGGAAAGGAAAGAAGGTAAGCTGTGGACACTGAGCAGCTACCTCGATCCTGGATCAACTCCAAAGCACGTGAGAAAATCAACTAGCGAGATGGCCCGGTACCTAGATTTGCACACAGAGGTGCGGGGAGTAACGTGAGTACGCCAACTCATTAAGTAACCAAAGTAACGAAAAATTTGAGTACATTGACGAGCATTTAAAATCATAATTTCATAAAAACAGGTGCCATTGAACACAAGTAGAGTAAATCAAAAGTCCACATTTTTTCCAAATACGTTGAAACTCCAGTTTCCCCCATTTAAACTTAAATAAAACATCAAATCCATGTTTATTAAGGAGACTCAGTGAAAAATGAGTGAAAAGCAGTAATCTCACAATTTATAGCCTCTCGGGCACAATATCACTCATGAATAGGGTCTTTCAGTCACTCGTGACTCCACTAGCACAATTCAAGCTCACACTCAGCACTCTCACTCAATAGGTACCATGAATATACATAACTTCTGCGGCGTGCAACCCGATCCAATACATATATATATTGCTGCGGCGTGCAGCCCGATCCATATAACATACGCTGCGGCATGCAGCCTGATCCATATAATAGTCGATTGCGCCCGCTGGGGGTGTACAGACTCAGGAGGGGCTCCTACAGCCCAAACGCTATATTGCTGCGGCGTGCAGCCCGATCCACACACACACACACACACACACACACACACACACATAT